>JAQFYC010005827.1:0-13488 GCA_034694165.1 Tomocerus mixtus | reverse complement strand
ATCCATGTGAAGGATCCTGGATTTAAATTGAAGCGATCCGCCGGAAATAGTGTTTTGTTGGGAACGAAGACTTTGCTGTTAATCGTTTTGGGGATTGTGATCACTTCAACACTACAATAATACTATTTGGCAACATCTTATCTTTAATTCCCCGACACCGTACACAAATACCGTTAAGTATTTAATTAATGCAATTAATGATCCTGTTATTATGATTGTTAAGCATGTAGCTAAAATATCAATGAATCGAATACAAACATTTCCTGTGTAAATCATGACGTAAATTTTGAATAGTAAATAATGCCTACTATGGCTTAAAATAATAATGTAGTACTTTCCCTTGGTGCTTTTATTTATACTATATTATAATTTCCTGTAGTTTGTCTGTACTGTCTACCCCTTTCACAATATGCCATAAATATGAACAAGCCTCTATAATTAAGTATCAAATCTTTTAATTATGTAGTGCATTTCTTATTTCTTTATTTAATTAGTGTGTGGAAAAATCCGGGATATGGAATCGACGAAGAAAGGGGATTTCCCGTGGACGGCGACATTGGTGAACAAAGACGATATCGCAAATGAGCCGTTGTGTTGGGGTGTCGTCATTAATTCTCGTTACATTCTCACTGTAGCACATTACGGTGCAAGGTAATTTACAAAATCTCATAATTAGTATGTTTTTCCTGTTTGTTTAATGGTAACTGTTATCAGAGATGGGACCGAAAAGAAAATTATTAATTATTATTGATCCTCGATTCGAAAAATGTTTCAATTTGTACAATTGTCCAGGTGTCAATGGCCCAGGTGCCCAATTTAGACAGATATAGATTATTTTTGAAAAGAAATATCTTGATCTTGATCGAAACCCGGTCTTGATCGATGTCAAAAATTCGTATTTATCTCCGTTTCATCGTGATAAATTATTTTAAAGAATGTCGAATCTTATAAAAATTAATTTTCTAATGTTATATTTTAAATCTTTTCCTGTATAATGGTTTGGTCCCATCTCTAGCAGATATTATTACTAGGTAATAGTAGTAAAAGTGTCCTAGAATGTTACACATTTCATATATTATTGCATACTTATGCTCATTACAGGTACAAATCAACGGACGCGGACGTCGAAGTTTTCATCGCAGCTCCCGATCTGACGTTCAATCCTCGAAGGGAAGTGTCAAATATAAAATTGCATCCGGGATTCATTATCGGAAACTACACATACGACAACGATATTGCTCTATAATTAAGATGCGAGATCCGTTAGATATGGAATCTGGAAATGTCTTTCCGGTTTGTCTTCCGCCAACAAAACGAGATAACTCGTCAAGCAATGCCATTGAGGCGGATGACTGCGATTTCGAAATTGAAATCGAAGGGAAAACAGCTATATACTATGAATAAATTCAAAGGATATCGGACAGGTTTAATTATATCCCATATCTATGAATATCTAGATCATATTTTCGAATAGGTTTGCCTTTCTATGAAATAATGTGCAATTTTTTTTTACTTTCTATTTTGATATTAATTTTGTAAATCTAGAGGGAAGCCAGAGATTGTACCAATTCAAACAAGCCGACTTCAAAATATTGGACACGAAAAACTGCAGTAAATTGTATCCGAACCGTGTCAGGGCACAAACCCTGTGTGGAGAAGCGTATCATGGCCTTCCTTGGAATTTTACAATGAAGAATTGTCGCGTACTTGCCTTATTGCAATATTAGTCCATAAATTGTCCATTGAAATGAAATCCATTATTTTTTAACATTTTATTTTAATATTCTAAAAATATTTGTAATTAGCTCATTACGAATTAATTAATAATTTTGCAGAAAGACTATTGCAAATTTATTGCAATTTATTGCAAATTTAAAGGGTGCCCCTTTATTGCATTTGAGACGAATGAGGGCTCATTGTGATGTTGATTTCGTGAGACAGAAAGAAGACGCTATGCAAATGAAGTACACACAAATAGGGATATCGACAGCCCAAAAGCATTGCAGGGGTCACAGCGATTCGAAACCAACGCTTCTCTTCACTAAACTTACAAGTAATTATTTTTTCATAATTAATATCGTCGCTTATATATCAAAACCGGCTAAAACACCATTTTATTTGTATATAAACACAGAATATAGTATTATATTTATTGGTCGTTGTACATTTTTTATTTAATAAAATTGTATCTTAGCTGGTTTTGAATATATAAAGAATTATATTTTAGTTGATTTTTATTTTAGCATATTTTGTAACATTAGAAAAAAGTTACAAAATTGAATAAACGCACTTTCCAAACAAACGTTTATTTTTTAACAGTGTACACGCATCGACCACTCGAGGATCCTGCTGAACGCTGACACGCCAATTTCCTACAACATTGAGGTCCGAAACCACCACATTTACCGCCCTGGAAGTTTTGACATTGACCACCTGGGAGCCCCTGTTAAATAAATATAATTAAATTAATGTGCAAATAATTTATATTGTCAATTCGTTATACAAACAGATATATTATGCTAAATTAATTTAATTAAAGACAATATCAACCACATTCAGAACTGAAATATTATTAATAAGGAAACTTACCCCACTAGTTGCCTGTGGACGGACTATGCTCAAAGTTGAGCCGACGCAAATTGCCAAAACGGCAACAAACAGAATAATTGATATTCTCATTGTGTTAATGAAATAAATTGGAATTAACTATTTCTGAAGAAAATAATTTCCTATTTATACAAATACTTAAGTATGCACATGGATGATTCATTAGCTAACTTTGCGTGTAAATATACTAATTAATTAAAACTGTTCCTACCTCTGAAATGAAATTTATTATAAAATATTACATTATATTTTCTATTGATTAAGGTGAGGTTGTGCCCCAATCCACATATCTATTACTGTATGATAATGCATTCTCTCTTAACAATTCAAGCAACCCCAAATACAATATTAGCCGTTTAAAAATATTTTGAAAATACGGTCTTATGAAAAATATCTTTACGTAGAAAAATGTGAACCACATTACAATTGTTGTACCATTAGGCCGTTTTCTTGAAATCAGGATTTTCAGAGTAGGCAACCCCACCTTAATTCCTAAAGTCAAAGTTTACTAGAAGAAACACACAATTTTAGAACTGAAACAGTACTAATTGATTATTGTGAGATAATAATTAATTTGTTGGTTAAGGTTACGACAAATTCCCATCAACAATGTAGTAATTTTATATTAACGATAATATTAATTAGGTCCTTACAATCTGCTAATTGCCTGCACTACAATTATATTTAATATGCATATGAAAATTAGTACTTGAGTAGTGAAATACATGATTAATTAGTATTCAGTCCCCACAGGCCCACAGGTAACCTAAACAGAAGGTTCCAGTTCAATCCATGGTCCAGGCGAGCATGCATTTTAATTTCCTTAACGCTATTCTTTGTGTACATATTTGACAACGCGGTCCTCGTAAAATGCCAAATCCCGAATACCCTGCTGGTCCCCTTGAGGATCCGAAATTTTTGCCAGAAGTTACAGTAAGCTCCTTTAATTCCTTAATTGCTAGAAGTGAAAACAATTGAAACAAATGTTTACATCTATCTGTACTTTTTCTGGGGTTAACTATGATTAAGACGCTAAAAACCTTGTCAAACTGGCAATGCGCAATTATTAATCACAAATATTAGTGTATAGTGCAATTAATAATTGCATATATACAATTTGTCGGTCAGACAGGTTGTTATTAATCTCAGCTCACACGAGAACCAGCGAGTTAATTACTTTTACGTCGTTAAGTAGGGAATTTCACAACTGACAACTGATTGCTTGAAATTGAAAACACCCAGTTATTTATTAATTATTATCCTAGGACAAATTGTAACGCAATCTTGAACCACAAAGTCTGTGTTCTATTATTGCTAATTGTAATTCTTATATCAGTCTTTAATCGTATCTCGGGTATTTTTCATACTTTATATTAAATCAGTTTGGAATTTATACGACGTAACCATAATTATATTCTTCTATATTACAATTGTATAAGTTTTGCTATTGAGTATTTTCCATTAATTACTTGGTTAACCCTTATACGCCATAAAATTACACGGCTTCTGGAACAGGGGTTAAATCTTTGGGAAAATTCGAAAATTAAAAATTAAGTGTAGGTGGCAGGGTTTCGGCTGTCCAATTCCATATTCGAGCGTTGCGTTGGCGTGGATAATGAGTAATACCAATTTATTATGATGGTAACTGAAATGTTTGTTGATAAACTATTTTACAAATTAGTAAATTTTACGATTGTAAACTGGTGACTTGTAATTAGTAACATAATTGATAATTACTTGCACTTGTGTGGGTGTTACATGATTTGACTGTAAACTTAATCCTTCAGTTCCACTAATCAGACATCAGTCATCATGCTCTTCATCTTTCTCTACATTCTTCAAATATTCTTCATTGCAGCACGTAATGTTACTAATTAAATTATTTTTGTATCAATTAATAATGAATTTTATTATAAATAACAGGCACTCTAATTTGAATTTATCCTGTATTGCTAATTAAAATCAGAATGCGGGAATGGTGAACATTACGGACGATTTATGGGCGATTTCAAAACTTTCGTCCACAATGTCACTGGAAAAGTCTACGTTGTAGATGAGGACACATTTTACATTAAGGACTTTACTTACGATGGGAAAGGACCTGGTAATATAGTGATCATTAATTTAAATAATTGATTTTAGCTGCTTTAATTATCTAAATGTATATTTTCTTAATTAGCTGCTCATTTCCGGGTGAGCATCAATGAAGATAGAGACCAAAGCGGAACTTTCGTTGCTTATCCAGCGGGATTCTCTGAATTGTAATTTAAATATCAACAAGCGAATTAATAATCGATGATAAATCATAAAATCAATTGTCAATCAATTACAATTTTATTTGCTTTTTGACAGAGAGCCTCTTAGAGGGTTTGACAATCCCCAAGATATAGTGGTGGACCTTCCCGTTGGCAGAAAAATCGAAGAATTCAGTTGGTTCTACATTTGGTGTTCAGCCGCAGCTGTAAATAATTGTCAATTACTGAAAATTATAAATAAACTAAGAATTCACATAATTAATTTTAATTGGTAATTAGTTTTCTTTTCAATTGTCTTTAATTTGTGAAGGCTAATTTTGGAGAAGTGAAGATTCCATCATCACTCGCTATACCGAGAAAACGAGAGCTGGTCCCCTTCGAAAGATATGCTCATGGACTCCGCTCCGGCAAAATAAAAATTCTTGACTCCAGAACGTTTTACATTCCAAATCTACATTACGACGGGGCGGGGCCAGCTGCCTATTTCTGGGTTGGCAAGGGCAAGCCAAATTCAAAGGGAAGAAAAATTCCAGATGAAAACGGATCGTAAATCTGAAAATCCTTTATTTTTCGATTTTAATGTGTTTATCTTATCATAACCGTTTTCCAACTAAGGGTAGAATATTTCCAGAACTAAAAACCTGGAGTATCTGTAAAGACTATATTTGCAAATTAAGGTGCCCCGAGAAAAGTCAAACTTACCAGATTTTTCCTGGTTACACATTATTTGTCTATATGGCTTTAATAATAATTATGTCCCTTCATCCGTCAGCAAAGATATCCACCAAACATATCCAAAGCATCCACGTTACCAAAAATTTAATGCAAAACATTTATTATGAAGTTCTGGAGAAATTTGTCTTATTTACCACCGAAGTGTCAATATGTCTTTGTTTTATTAACCCTTTTCAATATTGAACACAGGCTGGAACCTCTTAATGGATATCAAGGAGCAAATATTGAAATAACATTGCCCAAAGATCTCACTGTTTATGACATCGACTATCTCTCCATGTATTGCGAATTGTAAGTTCAAATTCAACTTTATTTTAAGTAACAATTAAATATAAATATTTTTGGGAGGCTGTCGTTTAATTGCGACAGTTCCCAAAAACTACGAATGAGACAGTTTAAATATATTCTACGATACGAACATCTTTGTATTTTTGTATGAATCACTTCCTCAGTTCTAGAAATATTGTTTAATATTTCTCTTTGTCTCTGGGGAAGCAATTTTTGAGCCAATTGTTACATTTTTTAGACTTTCTCAATATATTTCTCATTGTCAGTATAATTGTTGCCTTTTCTTTGCATTGGAGTACATATTAACTTGTTTTATGCCTTTCCAGTGCCAGGCAAAACTTTGGTCACGTGATAATACCGAAGGATCTCGATGTCCCACCTTATGTAAAGACCGAAGTTCCTAGCACAAGAATAGCGAACTGTGCAAACTTTTTGCAGAAAAGGGTTCAATTACAATGGGAGACTGCAGGCGATATGGTCACATTCACACTTAGTGGAAGAATCCAAGAAAAGCAATGGGTAGCGGTAGGATTTAGCCCGACTCTGGGGAGAGTCGTAATGGTCGGGGGTGACGCTATCGTTGCTTACATGACCCCCAATGGAAAATTCCACGCTGATGACTATTACATGAGTGCCAAAAGTCAAGTAAGTTAAGTTTAATCTGTTTAATCTTTGTTAAATGTAACCAAAATATAAAAAAAACTGATTAATTTTTGAATAACAATCTAAAGCAAGTTTTTCCTCTTCGCTTTTCATCTTTAGTGCGATGGAACAGAAGGTGTATGCCTGGACACAAATGTAGGAGGGAAAAACGATGTTGAAATGCTATCTGGATTAAGGAAGAACGGGGTCACAAAAGTTGTATTTCGACGACCGATCACAACAACTGAAACTAAATACGATCGAAATTTAAAGGGAGAAGTTAGTATGTATGTCGCAATGGGAAACCTCAATTCGAAAACGGAAGCAAATGCACATAACTCAGATGACAAATCATTGGGTTAGTCGAAATACCTTCAGAATGTCATTATTATATCATATATACATATTTCTTTATAGAAAATAAACTACATTTAATCAAAAATATAGCAATTAACCCCTCTGGGGGTTTAAATAGCAAATTCTAACCATTATAGTCATACACTACATTGAAAAATATTGAATTATTTATAATATTGAATTTGCAGACAAATTTCAAATCGACGTTAGTGCAACTGCCCTCAGCGATTATACTTGTCCAGGAAATTTAGAAGACAGTTTAGCTACTATTGAGCCCAAAGTGAGAGCCTGGCATGCAGCTGTAATTGAAGGTGTTCGGGAGTTCAATGCTAAAATTGGACCGACAGGAGGGAAACGGGGCTACACTGCCCTCACTGGTATAAAATGCAAATTTTAGATCTCGTGATTAATTAAATCTAATGAAAATAACCGTTAAAATATGTTTGCAGGAAATCCATCATGGGGGATCGCCTGGTACATTAATGATATGCTCATCCCTGAGATATTCGTCGAAAGGGGGAAAACTTACAACTTCACTATTCAAGGAGGTACGTGCTTATTTAATTGAATTGATATGCCATAATAAAATCAAAGCAGTTCATTCCGCGTATAAGGATTCCAGATACAGGAATTTCCCTAAATGGAACGGATTTTAAACTGCTAAACGTATTACATTATTAATTATTATGTTAGGTGACAATAACGATGTAAATACAGCCCGTTACCATCCTTTCTACATAACCCTTGATAGTGAAGGTGGATTCTTCCGAAAATCTAAAGAACAACAAAACGCTCAAATTGTATATGCTGGAGTTGGTAAAAACGAGTCAGGGGAATTTATCCCAACAGCTGGTGAGTTACAGTTAACTTTCATTTTCAAACATTTACATACCCAAGTTAACAAGATAAACATTTTTTAGAAAACAGGTATTTTATTTTAAATAGTTTACACTAATATTACATTCTGATTCTAAATTATTTAGCGGGACAATATTGTGAATGGAGGAACAAGAAAAAAGACCAAAGCCTCGTCTCAGAAACGTTCCAGGAATTTATGAAAACACTTAAGCTATATTGTGAGCATAATTCAGAACCTGGACATCTTTCTTGGACTGTAGCTAAAGACACACCGGACACGGTTTACTACCAGGTTTGGAATACTTATATTTGTAGTTATTTAGTTTAGTGCTAGTATATTTTCATTTTTCAACTAAAATTATACAAATTGCTATTAACAAAAAAAAATATTCCCAAAAATAAAGTTTAAGATGCTAATTTTCCTGTTAATAGTGTTACACGCATTTTAATCTGGGTTGGAAGATACACGTGAACGATCCTGGATATAAAATGAAGCGAAAACCCGTAAATCCAATGACCCAAAAAAGAGTGGTCGAGGTCGACAGTAAGGATACGAAAACCGGAGGTGTTTCATATGGATCCAAAAAGACAAACACGCTGATGTTGATACTTACAGGGATTGTAACGTCACTTATGTACTAAAACCTTATCTTTCTATTTCAAATCAAAACAAGCAAACCAAGTCTACATACCAAATTCTAATTAATTCTAATTAACAATATGTACGATATTTCACACCTGTAGCCTCTGTAATACTAATACTACACCATTAAAAACTGTTTGATGATTCATTTGATGATTGCAACACTTTGTTATATAACAGTTTGCATTTTTTGCATGCTTTGTTAAAATATTCAAGATTAATTATTCAAAAGTTCATGCCGCGTATAAGGATTAAGAGTATAAGGAATTATCGTGACCGAATTTCAGAAGGTGTTTGGTTTTCCTGTAAATGGCTAAATACAGGACCTAAAAATGAAAATGGATATAAGATATTCTCATAAAAGACCAAAATTCCTATAAATGGGACAGATTTTCTTCTAATTTTTAACTGGAGGGACGCTTATAAGGAATTTTCTACCTATTTAACTCCAATTTAATATATGTTAGCCTTATAAAGACTTGAAAAGCATAAAAAATTGTGGAACAATTGTAAGAATTGGAATAGCTAAATGATGTGAAATGGAGGCCCCCCATGGCTCCCCAGGGGTCCTATTATTGCCCAATCAGTCCAGCCCCCCGCTGGCCCCAGACATAATAACTGTAGTAGTTGTGTATAGTCAACTCTTATTTTAACTTTTAAGCCACCTACCATCCTATGTTAATGGATGTACGGAAATTCCCTAAATTGGAGGAGTTGTCCACGGTCTCCCAAGAATCCTTATACTTAGTATGCACGCTACCGTTAGGATTTTTGAATATTTTCAGTTCTTAAACAATTTGTAAAAATAAACTGCATGGGAGCAAATTCGGCTGGAATTCTTTCCTGGACTGTTGCCAAAAATGCACCGGACAAGGTTTGCAATCAGTTTGGAAAACTAATAAACTCCGCTGGAAGATGCATTGGAATTGGAAGGACTCTGGATATAAAATAGCAAGAAGTCCAGGACTCAGTAGTGCATTTGAGACTTGTTGCTCTTACTAGTGATCTTGAGTGGGATTCTGTAATCGCTTCTGCGTTAAAATAATATCAGAAGACAAGACAGTAAATCAGATCAAGTTTTCATACCAAAACCTAATTAAGAGTTAAAATTATTGCACTAATTAGAACTCTATCCAAAAAATTCCAGTTACGAAATTAATAATTATGTTGTAACGCAAGAGTGATAAGTTAAATTATAAAAAAGGGAATACCTGCGTGGGATTAGTAGAAGAATGCGTCAATGCGTGGGTGGATAAGATGATTTGGTATGGTGAAGTGTAGCAGATTCTTGTCTTTGGTTAAGTAATGCATTATATTAATATAATACAAATACAAACATTCCACATTGTAAGATAATTCTGATATGACTATGATACATCAATTTTTAGTATTGGGGAATGGAATGTAGCCGTATGTAGTTTTGTTGAGACAATGAGGATTATGACGAATATCTCAACTATCTCAATATAATAAATGTCTAATAGAATTGTAAACATGACTATGACTCGGATATCCATATTAACATGAACAATAATTGTAGTATAATGAGGAATGATTGGATAATTGCAATAAAATAATAATTTAGCACCTTTTTCATCTTTCGGAACAATTGCTACAATTATTAAGTGGTCGAGATTCCACTTTAATAAGAATAATCTGTCTGTCTGTCCGCTTGAAGTATCGTATTGTTTTCTATTTTCCTTGGGTACTAACTGAATGAAATCCTATCCGAAGACCACACCCCAAAAGAAAATAATTATTGCCGCACCCACCGAATTTCATAATTGCAACATAATAAGGCAAATGGGGTAACGTTGGAAGGTTGTTGACATCAGGAATGCAAAAATTAATCTGAATTTACTCCAAACATGGGGCACTGTGAGATTTCGTGAGAATCCAATACTACATGCTTTAATATGCTATTAAATTATTATTGCTATTAACAAAGCTGGTACTTCGGTTACACGATTTAGATCAACCACATCTTTTTGCACCGTTTTGCAATGGTTTATTTCAATACTTTCATTAATTTCTCCTGCAAAGCGAATGCTTAAAATTTCAAAAACTAATCTAGAATTAGTGCCATTAAATCATTTCAGAATTACTACACTGAAAAATAATGAAACTTTTGTTGATGATTTTTAATTTACAAAGTACAATACATTTAATTCGACATAATAATTGTATGGAACTTTAATTAATAGATAATAGCTAATAGTCAAATTATTAAATTAACTACCATTATAACTAAATAGAAATAAGATTACAATAAGAAGATGAATCAAGAAACAATTTGTAGAAAATATTTCTAAGGACTTCTAAGCCATTTGATTCATTCCAGTAGTATATAGTGAGAGATAGTGACTAGTTAAGCATTAGTCAAATAGAAAAGTATTAATTAAAATCAATTAATTCAATAATATACATACTCTACAATTTAAATTATTATTGTTAGATACGAACAATATTAATTGTCAGTAGGTTTTAGTAAACATTACATATAAAAAGTTAATAAGTTATCAATAATTACGTAATCTACAATAATAATTTTATTCAAACAGTTTAGTGATTTAGAGCTTTCTTTTTGTGATTTTAGTTTATTCGCTGCGGGACGAATAAAATACAAGGCTCCAGTGACTCCAGTCCTTTTCTTGCGATTAGAAGTAGTCACTATCGTAAGATCCTTCCTGCTCAGTAACAAATTTAGAAACAATTAATTTTTGGTATTTTTAAAGTTGATAGTAATAATTTGAAAATTAATTTCTGAAAAATGCACGACGCTTTAAATAATCCTATTTAAATTGTCATTAAATTATACGGAAAAGATTTAAAACCCTTTTTCCTTTGTCAAAATCATTGAAAATGTCATTAGAATTTGTAAACTGACCCTTGAGCCCCTGGTGGAGGCAATCAAAGGCGCCATTGCCTGACAGATGGAGCAGTTGCGCATGTCATGGTAAGCGGAGCCATGCGAAGCCTGCTGGGTAATATTTACACCTAAACTGCCGTTGCTGCCATTGCGCAGACCGTGGGAATCCAAACTTATCTTGTGAGTCGGCGCAAAAAGGCCGTAACGGTCCCGACATAGAAAATATCTGTTGAAAAACATATTATTTGTATTATTTCATTCACTTTTTATATTGTATTTAAAAAATAAATATTTCTTTGCCTCGAAATGTATTTATTTAGCAACAAAATACACTTTAAATGTTGTTATAATTTGAAAATGATTTGAGGGAGTAACCTTTTGCCATTGACAGCCCCGTCGTGTCTCCCCATTGGTAAATCAAGTTCGACACCGGCCCATTCTCCCCGTGCAAAAGTTGTGTGTCCCACATATCTCAAAGTTCCAGTTTTCATCCCGGTTGAGCTTTGGACCACCACTTTGTCCCCTACTTCGAATTGGATTCTCTTCTTTAAAATTCCTGGTGGTGTTGGAGAACTTCTTGTGGGAGAGATGGAACGTAGGCGAGTGGGCGTGGGTGGAGACGGCGATCTGACAACAAAACACAAATCATGTAAGAAATCTGCACGCGATATCAGTAACAAAAGATAAACGACTAAAATTGCATTAAAATGAAGTAAACCCTGCTGTTAGCTATAAATTCAGCAAGACCAGCAGCTTTTTACTACGCAGATTACACAATCTTTCCTCTGGAACAAAATTAAATTATGCTATAAATATACCTGCGTGACTATTTTTTATTGAATGTTGAATAAATTGTTATTTTTTGCTTTAAATCTTGAAATTCTACATGTATATTGTAATTTAACTAAATATCACAAATTTCCTAATGACCTAAGTAGGTACTTTCTGTTTCGAAAATGAGAATTATAATTTGGTTTCATTTTGGATAACTTTACTTTAACTAAAATCGCTGTTAAAACTATAATGTATTTACGTGTTTTAGATCATTCTTGCTTATTAACAGCAAAAGTGGAAAATTAATTATTTACTACTTTTGCAGATTTAGGGAGTAAGTAAATGTACTCTCATTTTACATTCTAAATCATTAATATAATGTCTAATTCCCTAAAATTACAATTTTCTTAATTCTTAATATTTTATATACCAAAAACTGAAAAATTTAGTGCATAGTGCCTACCTAGCTGTTTGGTGTTTGTAACAATCATACAGGGTATCATCAGGGAACATCCTATGTCTCGTCAATCTGGTTAGCCTGGAGAAAATCCCATGGTTGGGATCACACTGAAAATAGCGTTTTCCCAAAAGTGTTCCATTGTTGGATCCTATGAAAAAATATCACAAAAATATTATGACTTGCAAAACAATCGAGAAATAATCATTCGCAAGGGAAATATAATAACTTGCCTCAAAAATTAATCTTCTTAAGAAATTATAATTTGCAACGATAATAATAAGATTCCAAAATATAAACCTTTTTTAATAAAAAATAATAATTTCTCCCGCAAGCCTATAATTATAATCCATCACGCAATTTTAGAATATTTAATTTTTAATTTAATCTAACCGCTAGGGTTATCCAGGACAACTCCTGCAAAATCTCCTTTTCCAAAATTGGTTTCCCCAAGGTAGGCGATGCGTCCTCTTTTGCTTCCATTGACGTAAACGGTATCCCCAATAATGAAACTGTCCGTGTCTTCGGTTAGGATTTCTATTTTCAGAAACAAACGAGTTTAGGGTAAAATTAACATTTTATATGCACGACACACAGCAGAGATCACTTAACATTAACATAACACACCATATATTATCATAATTATTATAACGACACAGATCAACTGCATTGGGAAACTAATCCCGTCAGTCATTGTCATGAGACGACGCCTGCGGCTTTTTTTCCTTATGTGTCAGAATAAATATAAATGCTAAACAGTTTTTTTCCTACAACACAGCATTGCGATACCTACTGTATGAATATTTTCCTCCTTTCGACTTTCGACATTCTTCACTATTGCACAAGCCGACCTTAATATTTTTTATTGAATTTCCTTCATGATCATCCCATTTATCATTTAAAACATTTAAAATAATTTACAATACACACAAAATTATGTGACGCGCATAAATTAGCAATTGAGAAAGCATTCTAATTAGCAGTTCCTAATTAATTATCTTGT
>JAQFYC010005826.1:0-13490 GCA_034694165.1 Tomocerus mixtus | reverse complement strand
GCTGAAGTCAGCAAATCTACTAATTTATTTTCCTCCGCCAATATCATTAAATTCCTCCGCCAACTAATTACAAGCCATATACATAACTTGGAAGTATATAAGGTGGGTATAAAACAGATAATATAACTAGAATGTGGCCCTACTTCCAGACTGTAATATCAAGGCATACATGCAATTACGTTAAAGAATGATGCGTTTTATGGATTTAAAATGATGTTGAATGCTGACAATGACAATAAAGATGCTCATAGCATATCATAAGCTAAGTAAAGTGTTTCACTGTACTGTGTCATGTCACAACTAATTTATAGATACAGCCTGGGCAGAGTACAGAGTAGGACAGGACAATAAGTTCAAAATTTTCTAATTATCTCGTTACTACCTGAACATTTATCTACTCGTAATGTTTAAAATGTGACGTCCAGAAGCCAGACAGAAGTATCTCTTCCTTCCAGTCCAGAGCAGAATGTAAAAGCATTTTGGCCTGGTTTGGTTTGACTAAGAGTTGGAGAACAATTATCTTTGTATAAGCGATTACGTCACGGAGAGACACAAAGAGAATAATAATATTTTATCTCTTCTATGGTTCGTCACGTCAACATGATAGTTGTTATTGTATAGCCTTTGTAGGATGCTGACAGGAGAAACTTTTTTATTTTACCATAATGTACCCTACAAAATAAACCAAGATTTATATACGGTATGTAATAATACATACAATAAGTTTATTCATCCAGAGTGCCCAGACAAAAAGTAACCTGTAAAATACACCTATACTAAGGCACTTGAATATAATTAATACACATATTACATAGCTTAAATAATGTTTTGCAAATAAAGAAATGCAGTTGACTAGTGCGCTTACTGTCCATTCACCAGTATCAGATTTTTAATTTTGCCACTAACCATCATTCAAATCAAAAATGACAAAATAAAAGACATTTTGGATTTTTACAATGATAAAAAACATTTGTGGCACATTGTACTACGTAAGCTAAAAAGGATGGTGAATATGTGAGCTGTACTGTACCAGTAGTATATAAACTAGAATTGGATTTTGCTTAGCTGTGTATTATGTATGTAGTAGCATAGGAAGTAGACTGTGATTAGGATTGATACATAGGAGATAACACATGTTTCACAACATAGAAGTCTTGACATCACTATTAATCTTATGCTCACAACTAGATAGGCTGGATTGATGTATGTGTGGCTCCTTGAATCAATTGATCATCCTCTTTCAACTAAACTACAGTTCACTATAGAACTCTGCAACCATACTTAGAGGTAAATATATTTACCGTAAATAGTAGTATAGGTAGCTATAGTAAGTATGTACTACGGGCTATATAGTCAAATAAAGCTTATTTGTGAAGAAAGAAGTCTCATTCCTTCAAAAAGGCTTATGTAGAGTTTCTTTTATTTTCCTTTTCACTTCTTTCTTCCTTTGCTGTCTAATCTGTTTCATCTTTAACCCAAAGCACTATCTTTGTATATATACAGATAGCTAATAGAAAGTGAAGAAAGCGAACTACTTTTGGCTTGGCACAAGGAAACTACAAAACCTATACATATTAAATAAAAGAGACTACATATACACCTTTTTACCTATAATAAGTAATAAAGCCCAAATTAAAACATCCTATTTGCATATAATGAGATGATACATAATAATAATACATGCTTATAGCAGTTTCTTTGAATTTATATTGCTTTTATCTGTATATACAGGACATGCAATGGGTTCGTTATTGGAATACTCATGATAATAGAAAGCTTTCACTTGCTATCCTTTCTCATCTAAAATATAATGCTAGATTGTATGGAACTAAGGATAAAGATAAGATTGCATTTTTGAAGGAGACTAGAGTTATTTTGTTGAAACATCCTAGCGAAGGTATAGTATATGTGTAATATGTGTTTGTATACCTATGTAGTTTATAGTTCTAAGATGCGGAACTGACTGAGTGAGTTTGGAACTGTAACTTGTCTTCTCTAAAGGCCATTGAGCATAAATAATGCAGGAGAAAGTAGAAAAATCCATGCTACATCCTACATAGTTGGCAAAAGGCAAAGGAGAAAGTATAATGGGATACTTGCATACAAATTCGTTTAAAGGGGTAAGCATGTACATACATAGTGAGTGCAGACAAAGGAAAATGTTAAAGAATTTGACTATGGTACATACATACAGACAAAATACAAGTGTAGCGTAGGCTTGAAGAGAACAAGAACAAGACAAGACTTCCTGGAAGTTGAAAATGTCTACTTTATTCACATTTACATTGTTCATACTTAACTACATATATAGGTTTTATCTTATACTGATATATTTCTTTCTGTGAATATCTTATATTTTATATATTAAGTGGATATGTCACAGGCACATATTTAATATCAAATTAAGACACATACTGGTTTCATTTTTACCAAAATATTTGTTAATGCATTGATAAATAAATATGTCTGTTAGTAGGGTAAAAAGAATTAGACTGCTTCTGATCATTTATGTAACATCGCAAAAAATTCTCAATTTCTTACTTTGAATTGGATTCGCTAAATACAAAATCAAACAGAAAGTGAAAAAGGCTGTTGTTTACTATAAAAAGCAGAAAATTTATTCCCTTGAAACAGAGAGCACCCTGTATCCGGTAGTAATATGTGCCTTGACGTATGCATATCGTGTATTTCTAAGGTTCTATTTACCTATGAGTAGTATATGTATTGCTGTAAGAAATTGCAATTCACAAACTTATATATACAATAACTAACTTGTCTAAGGAAAAAAGGAATTCTGTAGAATTTCCTTTTAAAAAAACTCAGCCTAGCCATCAAAATGCAAGTTACCTAAGTAGGAAAGACACGATAAATATAATATGCGTAGGTATATACTACAAGATGCCTACGTATTTCTATTTTTCATTTTACCTACCTGTGCCTGTGTACTGTACATCTACACAAAAAACATGTATTTGTAGCTTTAGGTACATCAACGTCCGTATGCAAAACTGAGGAAAATAAATCTACATGTGTAAGCAGCATTTCCGTGTGAAATAGGTTCCCACTTTCATGTCGCTTTCTTTATATTTACTTGCGTTTCGTTGTTTTGCGTCCTTATCCCTATAAATACAGTACAGCACGATTCTATCCAATTCCACTTCAATATATTGCACAAGAAATGGCGTTTTTGGTCTGCTCCATACATTTTACATTTACAGTAGGATTTGCTGTTACTTTACTCACTTTACAATAGAGCAGAAACAGAAGTGTTTGTGTACATAAATGCGAGTAGTATACATACAGAAATACTTATATAGATACAAGTACTTCAGGTTTAGGTAAGATATGTGTATAGTGTGTATAGTGAGTAGAACCAAACAAAACAAGAGCAACCAACTGTTTTTATTTCGAATCTGTTGTTGTAAGTTGTAGCTAAGTATGTATACATGCAATATTGCATTATAAATACAATAGTTAGTGGGCTTAGCGTCTAACATACTTAAAACACTTTCTCGTGGTGCTATTTCCTCAAACATGGAGTGATTATTGATTATTGATTTTGGTTAACTTGGAATTTTTGGAATGGACTAACATTGACTAAAATACAGTGCATTACACTCTCGATGCCTTTTAGTGTCTGTAGTTAACGTGAAAGTAGTAGATACATATCTGTATACTGGTTTTGATGGCTTCATGTTAAGTAATGGGCTGATTTCTGATTCTTTATCAGTTTTATACCAGATGTTACCAAATGATATGAATAATAGGAATATGAAATTGGAATGGGACAGCCGTTCTTCATTCCCAATTACTTTCACAAAAATAAAATACAACTATGATAATTGCTTATTTGCCAATTTACATTTTCAATCACAATTTCATTTTTATTTGTAATATTACACAAGGTTTTAAAAGTCTGCAATAGTAGACACAACATAACACTACCTAACCTTTCTCCTACTTTCCCTATGCGATATTTAAGTTAGGAATTCTCTCTGAAATGGAAATTTACGGGATTCTCCTTATAGTGCCAATCAAAATGAAAATAGTTAGTGCTTATTCGTAGAAATGGAGAGCAAAGGATTTTATCCACTTCATAGACTAAATAATCCACAAATTGTTTTGGGGATGTATGAAAAAACTTATGCAATGTTTTTCCACGTGTTGTATGATGCAAGAATTATTGAGCGTAATGTGTATGCAAGATCGTTTATCAGATTACATTACAATACAACGATTAGCATGAACATGACAATCCTGTGAAATGAAAATTGAACGTATCCTGTTAGTTAGAGTTGCCTTGTTTTACGAAAGCAAATTGTTTGTCAGGCCAGGCCACGTAGGTAGGTTTATAGACTGAATGTGAGCTAAGTAAGCGAGCGTGATTTGTATATCAGGTTGTTTATAAAATATTTGCGAGTTATCTCAACTCTGTTGGATTCCCCTGATTTCTTTGTTTTTGTATTACAGGAGCCAAATTAGGCATTGTGTCGAAAGCTAATGGAATACGTGGTGCTGGCTCTGCGGGAGGACTCGAAGCAGGCAGTGCGTCAATCAACACTTACGATTCTATTGACGGAAGTAAGTTTTTTATCTTCTTTTACACCAGAATTCACTTTCACCTCCTTTCCCTGTAGCATATTAACAATAAGTAGTTCATAAAATTCTGTTTCTTATAGAATGTCTAATTCTTATTATTAACGCCCTAGGAAGGGAACATTGTAATGCTGCTATCAATGTTCCTTATCTTCCATTTTCTACTAATAAATGTCTATACCTACAAAGTTTCAATATTTGCATTTCCTTAATACTGTTTACATAGCAAATATGTACTATCTAGCTTTTATCCCATTATTACAGTACGTTAATTATTTTCTAATCCTTAGATTATTTAATTGCTTTATCCGTATTACTACTATTTCTTGAGTTGTCCTTTTATTAACTAGCGTGCATATTTAAACACGACAGCTTTATACCACACTACAGTATGGAAAGAAATTCCCGCACACTACATAAGTACTATGATTTACAAGCTTTCTCCTACTTTTCTAGAATGCAAGAATAGTATAGTATCGTCGCTGATATTACTAAATACATAATGTCAATTCTTTTCCAAAGGACAAAATAACTTAATAAAACATAATTATATTATTTATATTATTAACAATCTCCGAGGATGGAAAAGTCTGAATACTTATTTAATTAATAAAACATCTTACTTACAACTTAGAATTCAGAATACCTACCACAGTAATTAGCATACCTGTTTCATATAATTTTTGCTGCATGATGAGCTGTATAAAATTGTATGAATTTTAAGCAATTTGTCTTTGTAGAAAAATTTGTTTTATACATATTTATGCTGAGTTTCAAGTAAAAAGTTGTGTTAGCTGTCCTTAATTTTGAAAATGAAGATTTATTGTGTAATTTGTAACATAATTAAGCGACGATGTAGTTAAAAACGGTATTCCTTTTTGTCTTACAGTGTAGGCAGTACAGTATTTTAATTTCTCCGTTTTGGCATAGAAAGTTAAGGAGGAAGTTTATCCATCGTAGCCCCTAATGTGCGCCGATTTCTTTTCCGTACTGTAGAGACAATACAGATCGCAATTTGCAAGGATTTCAATTGCGTATCAGACAAAGGTGAACTGAACTGTCTGTCAGATAAGGAAAAGGAAACTTCAACTTGTCAGTCGCGAGGACAGAATAGAGGCTAAAATGTCAACATTTGGCTATACACCAAATGTCAGTCTAAAAGTACTATAATTCTTTTCAGAGGAATGAATTGTTCAGCTTAAGCTATATAATAGTAGAAGGAAAAAGTAAAGAAAAGCGATATCCCATAATTTAGTCACGATATTGTTATATTATTACATATTGGGGAACGTACTAGATATACGTACAGCTATAGCTTTCTTTCTCCTTAAATAAAACTTTTGTTCTGTAGTTTGTATTATGAGAACATTTTATTGTCAAGTCGAAGTTTCTTCCCATTGTTTTCCTTCTTGGAATTACTTACTACTTGGGTGTAGATAGGCGGACGAAAAGTTCATATACAAAAAATACACACATTAAGTAAAGTAACAATAAAGGACATGAGTATGTCCTTACAATAAAGTAGAGTCTAGATTGACAGATAATTGACACGATCGCTACAAATGCATTTTTTTGTACTGTGCTCTACTCAGGTCAGAATGAGGACTCGCAAGACAACTCGGTAATAATTTACAACCGGATTCCGAAGACGGGCTCCACGTCGCTGATGGGCATCGCATATGAACTCTGCTCCAAAAATGGCTTTCATGTGATACATTTGAACACCACAAAAAATAGCCATGTTCTCAGTCCATCAGACCAAGTAAGTATTACCCAACTAATGTTAACAAAGTTTTCTTTCACATATGTGCCTACTATATAGTCTCTAGTTTTTTATTTAGTTTTCTGTTTAGCATTCGGAGACAATTCTTGTTCTTAAATCATGTTGGTTTCATAGCCTAGTTTTCCATTATATGCAATATACACTACATTTCATAAATCTCGAATCATAAGTACAACAATGTAAAAATTTTCTTTTACTTTCCCTAAATTGTGAATTATGTTTAGAATTACAAAAATACAACATACGGTTTACCTTTCGCAAACCCTAAAAGTATCTTTCAGACACTTACGCCCAATCCTGCCGTAGCTCAAAATACTTATCAAAATATAATGAAAATAGATTACTCCATATTTGGTAATTGTTCTACTGAAAATCGAATATATTTTATTATGGAAACCTTAAAACAATTCACAAATTGTATGGGAAAAGTATGCAAACAGCGTATGCATTGTTTAGGCTATGTTTTCATACTTATGAAACGTATTATGTGGAGAAGTTATTTAGGTAAGTAGGTGGTATGTATTATGTTGGCTTATTATATAGATTATTACACCCGAACTCTCTATACAGGTTGAAATAGTATAAATTATGAAGTAGGTACCTACTTTCTAATTCTAATATCTGTCCCCGTAACCCGTAGTTTGGACTTGGAGTTGGACACGAAACACAAGTTGTACTCAGTTCTCTCTGTAATATATTTTAAGCCGGCTATTACTTACAAGGCCTATACAGACTTGCGACAAAATGAGGAAAGGCACGTTGATTGC
The DNA here is from genome assembly GCA_034694165.1 of Tomocerus mixtus. NCBI lineage: Eukaryota > Metazoa > Arthropoda > Collembola > Entomobryomorpha > Tomoceridae > Tomocerus > Tomocerus mixtus. Next base: position 6,344 of record JAQFYC010005826.1, on the reverse strand, counting down.
TAATTGTACCTTATAGGAAGGTAGAGCAAGGGCAGTGTAAAACATACTTACCTCCATATAATATTATCTGATATTTACCCAGACCGTCACATCAGGCTAGGCTGTATGTAATTTGTAATTCAGGTAGTTGTATGTACGTGGTGTTGTATATTTGTCAATTATGTCAGTCTATTTATATTCAACACAGAGAATACTTTTGGATTATATAGGTCTAGCTAACAAATTAGTCTCCTATTCGTTAATGTTAATACTTAGTATGTATTTGCTCCAGTACGGTGTGGTGCCACTATAGTAGCTTATCAATAGTAATGCTATATATTCTGTACCGTAGTTATAATAATTATACTCGTTAACTATCCTCTCGTACCGTAATGTAAACTTTGTAAAGCTTGTTATCGTAGGAAAGCCTTAATTAAGTAATACAGGCCAACGGCCAACGAATCAGCTAAGGAATCAAGTAAATTGCCGATAAAATTATAGGTAGTCAATCTTAGCAGCTTAATGGAATTTCAAAGTGTTAAGTGATATCATATTTGACAACTACTAAATAACTAGGTCTATGAACTATGGAATTTTAACTGGGTACATAGTACTACATACTTTATAACAAGGTGAACTTACAAGTTTTTTTTTAGTTTTTTTTGTGGTTTTTTAAATTTTAAATTTTCATTAGTTTTGTTTACCTGAAAAATAGTTTGCGTTATATTATAAATATAAAGCAATCATTAAATAATTTTACAGAATACGTGTATATGTATAGTGTCCGTCAAAAAACTTTCTCCTACTTCCAATGGCAATTAAAATATGGAAACCAATTTGGCATCAGTATGGTATTTTGTGTGTACTCAGGAATTAAAAGCACAAAAGAGAAAGCCGTAAAAATGTAAATTCGTCTGAAATAAAAACATTATTTTCATGGAGAAAGTAAAATAAAGCTTCCATAGTAGAGATAGATGTATATCAGATGATGCCAAATGTTTGACGGGTACTGTATTGTAGTGCATTGTATTTAGCTCTGATATTCAAGCTAATTTACTAAGTAATAGGCATAATAATGAACTGCCAAATTGGAATTGTTTGGAGTTATATTTCATTCTGTTATGTTAGTTCCCAAGTCTGAATATTAGTATATAAACAGTGTAATTTACTTTACCAAACCAGAAATGTTTATACGCACGTAATTGTATACTTTCTATTACCTTTAGTGGGTAGCTAACAATAAGTCATTTTAATTAAGTAAAAGCAACTCTACTTGTAGTATCTGGTACCTAGACTAATGATTCTTGATTCATAATTCAATCTCGTAATTAAATTGGATAGCAGTTGCATTTCATGGCTATGGGAGGCTAGAGGCTAATGTCATAATAATATTTATGCTGGGTATTTTAGTACTAATAATATAATCTGCTCATGGCCAGATTTTGATAAAGTATGATAAGGTAAACTTTGTAATTGTAATACACTAAATCAAATATAGAAGATGCTACGAAGAGTATAGGTACCAGAGATCTATGATCATTAGTCTACTGGTCTAGTCTCAGGCTCAGGTTATCTCATAAAAGGAATATTTATTAACTCTATAGATATTATGTATATGGTATGTATTTACTGTATGTAGTATATTTGTACCATTAGCAATATATTAAGGACTGCAATATAATGGATCGAAAGACAGATAGAATCGTTTGAGTTGGAGATTATGATGCTCCAATTTCCTAATTGGAGTGGATGGGCTTGCTTTTGATATATCAGTAGAAAAAAGATTTAATTTTGTTTTTGTGTCTGTCTGTAGCTGCGCTTCGCCCAAAATGTATCCGGTTGGATAGAGAAGAGACCAGCCATTTATCATGGTCATTTGGGTTTCATGGATTTCAGTTCGTTGGGCGTATCTCTCCGACCCTTATATATCAACGTTGTTCGCGATCCTCTCGAAAGACTAGTTTCCTACTATTATTTCCTAAGGTATGGAGATAATTTCCGACCTGAAGTTATGCGGAAACGTAAAGGCAATAAGGAGGTAAGTAAATTATACAAATTCTTTGGTTTCCAAATGGGGAGTTATGACTTAGATACTAGATAGTCTATAAATAAGTACTATAAATGCTCCACAGTTAGAGCTGTATATAGGATCTAGCTAATAGTAACACAGACGATCTAGAAACTGTAAAAATATCACACTCACAATCTAATCTCTTTTAAGTTTTTTTCATTTAGGGGATTGATTTTTTATATTATTTGTGAAATGGTACAAATACCTTTATATATCACGGGGGAGTATCAATGTAAAATGCTCCTAATTAACTTATATTTGCTTTCCTTTCTTACTAAGAAACACTATTTAAAACTTTCACCCCATAAAATTATATTTATATCCCAATAGTAAATATTTTTATATCTCAATTTTATTTGGCAAGTCTGGTGAAAGTTAATTAAGTAGTGTAATATAATGTGGCAATGCTGAGCACTGTAAACTAATATTCTCCCTTTTTAATACAGACTTTTGATGAGTGTGTCGTCCGCCAAGGCCCTGACTGTGATCCCGTTAATTTATGGATGCAAATACCTTTCTTTTGTGGTCACCATTCCGTGTGTTGGGAACCAGGAAGCAACTGGGCTCTCCAGCAAGCAAAAGCCAATTTAGCGAAATCGTATTTTCTTGTGGGGACGACAGAAAGCATGGAGGATTTTGTTACGTTATTAGAAGCTTCTCTACCCCGATTCTTCCGCGGTGCCTTACAACATTTTAACTCAGGCAAGACTCATACAGAAATACTGAACTCATTTTATCCCAGATACTTAGTATAGTTATAATATAATTTCTACATAATAAAATAAAATTGGTTCAGTTTAATAATTTTTCATTTCAATTTCTTACAGATGGAAAATCCCATCTACGAAAAACGTACGGAAAGCAAGCTCCTTCGAAAGAGACAGTTAAAACCATTCACAAATCAAAAATATGGCAAATGGAACAAGATTTTTATATGTTTGCTAAGAAGAATTTCAATTCTATAAAGAAAAGAGCCCTTCCAGCTAACGGAAGCTCCGTCGTTGCTCAACAATTTCGATTTGAAAAAATTCGTCCCAAATAAAGTATAGAAATGTACATAATTTGCGATATAAATTAAAACTATCTCAATTGCAAAAATGTAGCAAGTACATTAATTGACGGATGGGGCAATAGGAATTGATATTGATACTTCGGTGGCTACACCACAGTCTTATAACGAAAAAACTGAACTGAAGAGATTGGCAAATGTTCCTTTATGCTATACTTAACTCGTTTTCAAGTTTGAAACGAATGAGTGTAAAATAAATCTACATATATCAGCAATTTAATATCGCAACACTCAGATAGATAACTAATCTAACCACAAACAAAGCCGTAATTCAAGGGACGATACAAAGATACAAAACAAACATAATATTACTATTAACCAACACATCATTCAATTCAAGAAGTCACCTTAAATATAAGAACTAGCGACATTACCAAAAATAAAATTACAAGTAGCTATAATATAAGAGAAGAAATACTTATACTACAGTCTACAGTGCTCTTTAAACATCTAACGACCCAATTTATTTCTATCGTTAATTTTATTAAAAGGTTAAGATCATTTGGCATTACTTCTCAAAAACTAAAATACACTAAGAAATCAGAAAATTAATTCTTTGTCAATTATACAAAAAAGTTGTACATGGAGAAAGTAAGCGAAAGCTTACAACTACAAATCAGGAGATTTCAGATAGACGGGCACTGTAGGTAGCTGGACATTTACGGAGGTACCATCAATTTTGTATTTGCAAAAAAGTGAGCAAACTAAATGTTGTGTTTTATACCAATAAATAATGCATACATGTAATTGTTGAAAATGCATAACTGTAGATCAGCGAGGATAGGAAATGTTTGGATAATTTAATTTACTTAAATGTTAAGCACAAATAATCGAAGCTTATCGTTAAATGATTAATGAAAAATCAAAAGATTTGATGAAACAGTTTCGATTTCATACCTCAAAGTCCTTACCACAAGAAGCTGTCAACTCATCTATCTAACTAAATATAAGAGAAGTCAGTTAGGAGGAAAGATGTAAAGACGCATTAAACATTGCTTTTCCTTTCGCCTTTTATATTATTATTGCTGCTTACATACATAGCATTTAATTGAATATTTAAAGTTGGTAGATTTTATGATTTTTTTTGTTTAATGCATTTTGCAACATAATGCAACCTGCTCTTGTGGCTGCACTGTTACACAAGTTCATATAATAGTATTTGATTTAATACTTTTGTAGCACAATCAGACAATTAAATCCAAAGATGGTAGTAGGGTAATTGTAATTACAAATAATTGTTAGGGTTCCTTTTTCTACACTTTACATATACAACTTCTAATCCAATATATACTCACTTACCTTACAAGCGGAAGTTTTGTTTACTCTTTTACTTAACCATTAATAAGCCTGAAATTTAGGTATTGCAAAGATATATTATCTATTTACATTTTACAAAGGAACTGATTATTACATGGCCATAATAAAATGTAGTCTCGTCAATGCTTCTTGAAAGTACCTAAATAAACATATATAAGCATAATATGCTAGGAGTAATCGTCTTTTTTGTCACAAGTGAATTCTACCTTCCCACTTTGTATACCAATGCCAAAAGTAAAAAAAATAATCCAATATATGTAGTATGTATTTATGGCTTCTTGGTATAAAGCGGCTAAATTCTCCCTCTGACATACTAATTGCGATTGCAGATTGTCGCAGCTAATGTTTCATGCGTATAATGATAGTTAATCTATTTATGTTCTCAATAATGTCCATAAGGTCCCATCAGGAATTATAAATCTCTGTTTTATCAACAAGTATTTTAGTAGGTATGCAAAATAAGGCTACTCGTTGGGTATAAAAATCTAGGAAAATAAAATAACCTATTTACACTAAACACATCTTTCGACATCTAAATTATATCTAGTGGTAATAATCTGAATTTATTCCGGTGGCATTGGTATAATTTATGGTACAGGAATACAACGACTTTTCCATTATATAACAAAGTCCAAATTGATTACATATACGCATAATACCGATAATGACATTAACACGAATACGAATAACCCTTTGATTATAAATGTATGAATTAAGATTTAGTTTAAATCGTAATAAAATGTATGTTCAACAGCTACTCTGACTGTGAGTGAGCAATAAACTTCGCTAACCTAAGTAGCTTACCTAAAAATTACAAGAGCGAAACCCCTATTTGAATACCTCTCATCTCAATGCACTGTCAATGAATGCTAAGCTAAGAAGAAAGTTTAGAAAGATACCTTTAATAAAACAATAAGCTATATTTATACAAATATGTAATTACCTAACCGTAATATTAAAAATAGCAATACCATGCAAGCTCGTTGCCCTCCAGCTTCAATTTTTATATAAATGATGAAATGAAATAAATGCTTATGATACGCAATAAAATAAAATAGCAAGAACCCGTTCATTCATCTTTATTGGCATAACATACCTAACTATTTAATTTCATTTTATGCAAATAAATTAGCAGGCTTGTGTTTAATACACACCAAAGAATTTTAAATACACATTTAGTAAATGAATAGATAGTGCAAGCAATCGATACAATTATGGGAGTGATAGTGATGATGGTGAGTGAGTGGAGGGAAGGGTATATGGGTAGGAGAGGCCTAGGAAAAAGTTTCCAGCGCCTGATGTCCGATGCTGATGTTCTAGGTCCGTTTTCAGGTTATAAATGAAGAGGTCCACTTTTTAAAATTACGTTTTCAGGTTTCGATAACATGGGTACCAAGCTTGGATAAGTTCGTAAATGGGACGACCATTTGGAGAGGTGTAGCATAAGTGGGAGGCTTATTTTTATATATTTGTCACTTTTAAACGGTTCAACCTTTTTTAATTGTGTTAACCAATTTCAATGGAAGGGTAAATACTTTCTCACAATGTGATATTTGACCAAAACAGGACAGTAGTATGTGAGATTCGACTAATTGTGTGTTGGATCATGTGGGGCACAGTGAGATTCCAATTGTTTTGCACCGATACATTATTTACATCCGTATTTGCCATGGTTTATTGTCATTATATATACACAAGGTAATTATCGGATAAAATGTTTGTTATTTCCTTCCAGCAAGTATCAAAAATGTCTCGAGTAACGGATATGCATTACTATCATAAAAATAAGTGCAGTACGATACGAGTACCTGTGCCTGGCGTGTCCCTAGCCCTACACACTAAGAAATCTGGTTACTAAGGAAAGTAGTAACCGCCGCCATGCCTATTTTTTACCGGGAACCGCAGTAA
>JAQFYC010005825.1:0-13494 GCA_034694165.1 Tomocerus mixtus | reverse complement strand
AGCTGCCCGATAAAAATAATATCGTTAAGATTTGTTAATCGATTTTTGTTGCTGATCTATTTGGAAAATAGACGGTCAATAGCTGCATATATACCATAGTAGATACATTAATATGCATCCAGCAAGTAGCACTGAGGTATGGATTGTCAGTAATGGTACACTTATTATGGGGCATTAGTCTCAGTCAGTTATACAACCCATGATACATGTGCTTCTATGAATTTGTGACGTTACGATATAAAAACTTTTGATGTGCTTTACCAAAAGGGTTCAAGAGCAACAATCACTTATTGTAAGTGACAGAGAAACATAAGCAATACTTATGCTCAAGGTGCATCAAATAGAAGATAAAAGTGTGGCGATTTGATGCACCTTGCTTGCTATTGTAACGTAAGGAAAATGTGTTCTACTGGTGCTGTCCTCGGCGATATACAGACGATACGGAACAAGAAATACTCAAATTGAAGGAATGCGAAATTATGCGAGGTTGTATTTAGGTAATAAGAAAAATGTGTAATGTACCTAATTTTATAGTCAACGATAATAACTTCTGTAAACCACTTTTGGTAGGATAAGGATAGAAAGTAAGTATAAATAAATAACCTTACTTATGAGTAATAAAATATCTTCTATTTGCAATATCGATATGCTCACTTATTTTAGCAAACATTAAAACTTTGTGAACCAAGTACTGGCAAGTACTTATTTACTAATGATGTCATTTAGAACAGCGTAAAACTGTTAGTAATTATAAAGAAAGGTAAACTATTTATTTGTTAAATAGATTGGCTTATAGTACACCACGTTCTGCCTCCTCTGTTTTATGTATAACTAATTACCCAAATAGGTCATAAAATCCTTTTCTCTGATTAGACATCGTCAACTCAGTAACCACATTCATCATAAAAATGGTTTTAGTGTTTGCAACTCAATCACCATCAAAACCCTATTTACTGCTCAAACTTCATCTCAAGGAACTGAAAGATATGTACTGTGTATGTTTCAGGTTATAGGCAGAATCAGGCATTAATGTTAATGCTTAGGCAATAAGCAAAATTTTCACAAAACTTTAGATTTTGGGCATAAATAAGTATTGAACATAAAATTTCTTAATATTGAATTTATTAACCTGATAGAGCAATTAACGGGGATTCCAAAAAGTGTCACCTCAATAACTTGCGATTATAAATGTGCATTTGGAATTTGGGGAAAATTTTGCTTAGTGTCTAGGCATTAACGTTAATGCCTGATTCTGTGTACTACCTGCAACATGTATACTAAGGCAGCTTTTATACGGGATAATTTTAGTATTTTAGTTTACTTATTTACTCAGCACTGAGATACAGATGTATCTAGCTGAATGACCTTAAACTTAACTGACTTAAAAGGCTCTCAATTCGAAGTGATTACTCAGTTTATGATCAATAAACTCAGACACCACTAACTAGTCTTAGAATAATAACAGGCAACACTCAAAACAAACTTGCATTTGTAAATGAGATGTGTTGAGTATTCGTATAAGTATTTGTGATGCAGCTGGTGTAATGTTCTGGTTCGTACGATGATGGTGGTATTAAAAAAGTCCATGCAGGTATTATCCCATAACATCATAAAAAGGTAATTGTGGAGAACTCATAAAGTGTACCTTGTTCCACTCTCTGTAAGTTCGCATCTATTATTTGGAATTTAATTGGATGTAATACTGTAATTGTCCAATGTACTTTAGCCTGAATTCCCAATAGCAAAAGTACTGTCAAATGGCGAGCACCCCTATATATTGGATGGATAGTACTTTCGTCTTTCGTATTACGAAGTATTTAAGCAAAAGCACACTAAGTGTTTCAAGTTTCAACATGTACAACTATATGTACAAACCTAATCTCAACCTGCACATTTATTGTAGGTACCCAAAACTTTTTCAGATGTTTGCCAACTTTCAAACTAGAGTGACAACAACAAATGAGGAAAATGCATTAAACAAGAATGAAGGAGACCGCAGATAGCTATAAGAGAGAACACCTACTAATTACAAGAAAAGTATCTGGAATGGATAAGCTCAATTGTAAACAAGAGGATGTCACACCGATATGTCGTATTTGAGCTAAGAAAGGAAACAAAACTAATGAAAAGCAGGGAAATAGAAAAGTTCAGCATTTGTGTAGTAATCTAGGTAGCTACTCTAACTAATACCTAACTTAAGCTTGTGTGCTGTTAGGGCATTGGAATGGCAAACTGCCTCAAGACCTCTCTCAAGACTCTCAGACAATCGTGGTACGTAAGTAAGTACCATAGTATACTTCTAATCGTCAGCCTATTTCGAGGAAATTTTCTAAATAAGAACAATTGCTAAGAAATGTGGCTTGTGTTCCGCTCTTAAGATGGGCTTTGAACTAATGTACACGCTATTTGTTAAATACACACATAAAAATGCGCATTTGGCAAAAGTGTATGATGGTGATAGTGATGTGACACCAAAAGGGAGCACATCTGCACATCTGGAACAGTTGTATCGAATGCAAAAGCTCTCATGTCATCTAGCCAGGAAGGCAACCGTACTGCGGGAAAAGTAAAGGCTTGAGCTGCTTCCTCTGAAAGGAGATTCTCGAGATATATTCTATCCGCAGTTTTTGGGTTCACTTAAAGTTCACTAAGCTCGGTTGCTAATGTGATGTGTCGATAATCACATTTGACGCTTCCATGTCTTTACACAACATTTCCCCAGAGATTGGTTAACCGAGATGAGATTAAACTTCCTTCCTCTCCCACTGGCCTAGCTAGCCCATTGTTAGAGGAGGAAGAGACGAAAGTAGACGCACTGCTCGCATTTGGCCCAAGAAAGAGAAAGAATGAGCAATGACCAGTAGAGCAAGCGAGAAAGGATGAGAATCAAGCAAACCTAGCAGAATAAGAGAGGAAAAGGGAATGTGAACTGACCAAAAGACCCAAATCGATTGACACCCATCTCTATCTCATCACTATCACCGATTCTCAGTACTTGTACTTGTACGTACTATCAGAAATGGACTGGACCCGGACTCCGAGCTACTGGACTGGAATAGAACTGGATGGATACTAAACCTGACTGACTGATCCTAATTCCACACTATATATCAGCTACTTACTACCGCTACTTTCAACATTATTGCATTGTCATCCTACTTTTATTGTTGGCATTAATACTATTATACTGCTACTTCCTTTGCCTTATCAGTTGCAGCTATAGCCACTCGCCAAACCATCAGGTTTAGAAACTGGAGCAAGTGAAAGATAGGCCAGACCAAGCCACGCCGCCACCAGTTTCCCTTCTATCAATGATATTGAACATGAAACAGTCGAGACGAGGCAAGACTTTTTCTTCCAATTCAACTCAAACATTAAATTCTCATGGAAGGTCTCGTCTCATGATCGAATAACCTTTACCATACGATTCTGGGTGTTGTTATCAAACTACTATTGATCGCCAGCAGTTATTTTCTCACTGTCACTAATATCCTTGTATGCAACGCTCATTGTCAAATTCAACCTAATCTATTTATAGAAATACTAACTACCGCAGTATGGTACAGTACAGAGTACAAACTGACATCGTTATTCTTTTCGTCCTGTCACAAGTATCAAACTTTTTACAATTTGTGGCTATACCCCATTATGTTTGCAAATAACATGTATAAAACTAACATCAATGGAATTCAGTTCTGTACCGGAACAACTCAATCGCAACAAGATTTCTTTTCTCTAGAAATGCACTTCCATATACGGTATACGTTCTTCTAGCAGGTACTCAAATACATAAAATGTAGAGAAAAACAGTTAAATAGTTAATGTTCTAGTAGCTATTTAGGTAGGCACTTTCTGTAATAGTAAACTTTCCACACTACTGCTAATGATAACTGGTGCACATGGTAGATTCAGAGTTTCCGTGAGAACTGTCTCAGAACTCGGAGGAAGAGATAGAACAAGAGACAGACATTTTCTAAGAATTCTCTTTCCGTTTGACAAGTATGCATACAGTATAATGTTATACTTACAACTACAGATAAGAGTCATGTACAACTACAGTATATTACTATCTATATACTCGAATAGTTGTAGGTACTATATAGTAATTTGTATGTGTCGTTCTCTTGGGGAAGGTTTATAGGATGGATGATGATGAGGAAAGAACCCTGAGGTTTGCTTAAATATATTTATATATATATTTGTTAGTGTACTGTCTGCTATATATCCACAACATTTAAACGTGCTAATAATAACGGTGTACGGTAAACACCTGGATATACTATATATGTTACGTATTGGCGGGCTTAACGAGCTACCCAGCAAACTATGAATTTTTAAATACGAGTACCTATATATGCCTACAATAATTACTATATAATAATGTATCCTATATATGACCTAAGATAAGTATTATGCATATATTTACATAATAAGCCCGTATAAACTATTTTAATGAACAAATGTTGGGAAATCAGATAAATCCAAATCAAAGATTCTTACTTTCTATGGTTTGATTTGCCAGGAACACGAAACAACTTTTGCAGAAAATTGTTATCATTACTTTTAGCATGGATAGTCATAATTACAAACGATTTACGATTTGTTATCCTTCTAGTAATAATAACAATTATCATTCTGCTTCAGCTATCAGTTAATGAAGTGAGAGTTTGATTTAATAAGTCTGCGGGTTGTATCCACATAAATCTCTTTCCATCCTCAATGCGTTAAATATTACAATGATTTGCAAGCTCACATATTTCGCTAAATTGATATATCAATTAGCAATAGTTAGTCAATAAGTAGTGGTTTGGGGAAAAGTAATCTGGAAACTATTGACTAGCAAAGAGAAAGTCAGTCACCATACCATAAGTTATCTAATTACCATTCTGCTTTCTCAGCAACACATTTACATATTACCACATACTGCTTCATTATAACTTTGTGCAGCCTAGCCTAACTAACTTAGAGCCCCGCCGACGAAAAGAAGTTGTTTTTCAGTCTTGCAATTCAGTTAATAAGGTCTTCAGTAGAGTTATTCACAAAATTCGCCCATATCTTTCATCAGAATAGAACTCTCCTAGGTATTTACTAGTATCGCATAGATAAATAGATATTTTTTGCTTTCTGTTATTTTCTGCTCATTCGTAAGCTCGGCTACGCAACTGTTGTGAATTCGGGCTAATCGGTCAGTCGGGGTACTTGAAAATTAGTTTCCAAAAAGGGCATTTATTTTGGAACAATTTTTGCCAAGTTGCAATTTTTTTGCGACATCCTCTCTGAAATAACTCGAATTTCGTCCTACTTTGAAACTCTTTCCAAAAAACTGACTTCTTCAAACTCGTCAGGAACCCTGAAGCAAAAAACCACCCTGTAAACTAGCGTAAACTGAACAACTTCATCGCATCACCAACAGATTTTGTCACACAGCTACCAAAGCCTGCTTGCATTGGTATGAATGAAACTGCATGCATAAAACATTTAGCAACACAAGAAGATTTGTCAAAAGGATTTTAGAAGAAAAGAAGAAACCCCAAGTCAAGGACAATAAGATTATTCGTTTGTGAGAGGTATTCTTATTCCCATAGTGGATTGACACGCTACGCCAGTGCAGTATCAGAGGTGTGTATATGGTTAGTATCTTTATATTACTCAATGCGGAAGATTAAATAGGCCCTTAAACATAAAGATGTGAAAGCCTTTTGATGAGTCTCATTGACAAGGTAATGGGGAATTCTGGGAATAAATGTGTTTCTAGGAAGACCGAGTGCACAGCAGGATAGATGACATGGAGAGTGATTAGATGCAGTGATCCTACTGCTATGTTCCGTAACTGCACTAAAGCCCGGCTCCAGCAAACGCTCCAAAGGATTTCATCCTCTCTCCATGAATTCTCCATCCATTTCTCTACCCGAAATACTACTGTTTTAGTCTAATTCTGCTACGTTTGCGTTCGTTCGTTGTGTTTTATATTTATTATGTTGCCATTTGTACTCAAGTACTCAAGGTAGCTATACACATTAGTATTTAGTGTACTTATTCCCTCATTTCAACTCAGTCCAAAAGAGCCACTAAAGATGAAGTACTTATACAGACATAGAGACACAATCTCACTAACATAACAACCAAACGTTTATATCTCTCGCTTTCTAGTTTACTTAAAACACTATTTGGCTTCGTGTCCATCTCTAAGAGTAATAACATGGTTTTTGTCTAGCACTTTATACAAATTGAACGACCAAAATGTATATACATCCTCCAAGTGTCATACTTTCCAGTATCTTATAATAAAGTACTGGCTCTATAAACTTAATACTTACAGCAACTTTACCATAATTCATTTACATACCCTCTCGTTATTATTGCTGCAGTATGTATAAGTACTTGCGCCTTTGTCTTTTTTAGGTAGTTAATTGTTAGTTTGCAACATGTAAATTGAATTGAGGTCTGCTCTGTATTAGTTATACAGCCTAAAAATAGTGCTAAATAAATGTGCAAATGTAGAATGAGCCTAACTATCCCATGCGCCTACCATAACTGTAAGTGCTTGCTTTAATTATATAAAATATAAGTAGCTAAGAAAATCTTATCTTACTAATTAAGTTCCGGTTCACTATATTGGAATGGAAGGAACATCAGATAGGTACTACGTATGTACGTAACATTAATTTATTAACAATGTTCTCTGCTTGTTTTAGATAATATGAGTACATAGTGTACTGTAGACTGTACTACTATAGACTGTACTGTCTTCGGTCTCCTTTGCCATTTATAAATATCTACAAAGTTTCACTCGTGAAATATAAGATGGGAAAACAACACCGAAAGCGAAACGACTCTTAATTGCATAATTTAATACACAACTAAGGGATTTCCCTGAAGAAGGATTTCTTTCATCCTTATCGCTGACTGAACTTATTTATGTATGGACATTGGAAACTTTGTTCAATGTAGTTCTGTTGCTGCTTTTACTTTATGTACTAGAAGGAGGATAACTACTTTACATTATTTAAGTTTAAGAAAACGAATGGGAACTACTTCTCTAGCTCTTGTTTTGTCTAAGGAGTTTTCTGGCACTATGTAAATGTAGTACCTAACGATAAACCCATTTGATACAATATAAATAAGTAGGACTATAATTTACTATGCACAAGCGTTACGTAATATTAAATTACAGTTTACATAGATGCATAATGTACGGCTATATATACATAAGGAGTATATTGAAGGGCGAGACAAATATACTGTACTAGTATATCTCATAATAGTTGCATGTAAAATCTATAGAGGAGTAAAGTAATGCTTTAATAATGAGGGACCCATCTCCTTGTATTGATTGATCCTGCTTCAACACACAGCTAACTAAGTAAAAAGTAAACCCAGTAGTGTAAGAATGTATCCCTTATATGTAACTACAATATTCTATTTAATACATATTATTAGATACGTACTAATAAATATATAGTACACATTAATATATTAGGTATCTATCCTAAAACTTCATAAAGTTGTGTAAAGATTGTGTTACCATATTACATAAAAAAAACCCCCTTAATATAGTGTAGTGGCACTAGTCCCGTTGAAAAAATGGTTGGAAATACTTTTGTATAGAAATTGTACTTACCCGACCATTTTCCTAGATATGTTGTTTGCATGTATGCGTTCTCAACTCTTTTAACATATTATGTTATGCGGATAGAAGTAACTGTACTAGCATGCTTAATTGAACAAGTCGAATGGAAAATAGAAACTAGAAAACATGAGCTATTGTAGAACCTGCACTGCAGCTCTTTTATGTACTAACGCTAGCTAGTTGGTGTTATATAATGTTCTACATTTAGTTTTAGTTTTACTTGTCATCTAATCGTAAGTAAAGGGAATGTCGTAACGTAACGTAATGTAACTTAGCTAATGCTGTACTCCAAGTTAATATGTAATATCCGTTATGTTCTGCTGTCTACGACGAGCTAAATATTGATTGGCTCAAAACTACCCAAACAAACTGTCCTTAATTGTGTATTGGTAAATGGGACGTTGTATGTAGTTGTAATATGTATAGATAGTATATAGTACACACTACTTATTATAGTACTTTATTACACTATCAACCATGCATATAGTAAATAAGTATACCTGTCCTAACTTAAAGTAAACACACTTGTTTACACTTAACATAAATAGTAAATAGTTTACACAGCACACTGGATACCATTAGGCGTTGTCTTCATAAATATGCTGTACATGCTTGTATTTATGTTTCCAATACAATAAGCCAATTTAAGTAAATATGATTGTGTAGATAATGCAGATATGTTTTTACCTATTAGTTAAGTTTATATATGTAGGTCGAATGTAGCGAAAACGAGAAAACGAAGTAACCGAAAGCCAGGAGCTTTGTAGAAGTGGATGAACGGTAGTTGTCAACTAGTTAAATGACTGCAAGATCACTGCAACGATCTTGACCGGGATCGGGATGTATAAATAACTATTTTGTAGGTATAACGTTGACACAAAAAGAACAACAGCAATTATTATGTGGTAGGCAAGCTTGTATACATACTACACAAGACACAAACACAGCAGCGGAAAATGTCAGGTATTTTTAAGTATCTACTATTGTCTACTCTAAGTAGGAGTTAGCATCACGAACGGATTTTTTGCACCATAGTTAAACTTGCGGACATATTTATATTATAATTTGAGAAATGGTCTGAGTCTGAGACTGTTGGAAGTACGAAACAGGCAATGTGTTTATGTGTGTCTCCGTGAGATTGATGATGATGTGTTGTTTAGCAGAGTGGAAATTTTACTAGCACGACAACCACGGTGTAATAATACTTATTGAGATGCTGATGTTGTGTATAGGTACAGTACATGCACACAGGGACGGTAACAATATCTGTGACAGAAAATGAGTGAGTGGGAAGCTTACCTACATTACAAGTACAGAATTTAAAATAGAAGAAGAGCCCAACAAAATTTTTATCTGTACTTCTTGAGATTCTTCGAGAGTCGAGAGACGAAGGAGAACTGAGTTGATTGAGTGAAAATGCTATACTATTATCCTACACAGTACTTCTACTGTACTCTGGTCTGGTACTGCTCTGTATAAGTATCAGTAGACCAGAGTATGCAGAGCACTTTCTGTACAGCAGTAGTAAATAGATACAATATAAATATGTATGTACAGATACACTCGAGTAAGTGTAGTAATGTATAAGAAAGTATTCTGCGTATTTATTGCAGTATTTTACTCTACAACACACATATACACACAAGAAATCGAAATACCACAAGACAAGACGCAACACAGTATGTATGTAGTGTAAAATAAAGTGTAATATATACTACTGAATGGTATCCATATGAATGTAGTAATAGTAATAGCTGAGTGAGTGAGCAATTTCCCTTAGAAATCCGGACGAGAGACTTTACACCAAAGAATATTATTATGCGTGTGCCGCATACTTGGATTGGGTTGGACTAACTAAATAGTGTTTGTTGTAGTAAAGTATACACTGCACTGTGAACTGAGTGAGCAGACTGCCTGACTGACTGAGTGAACTACATACATAATATACTAGAGTTGTGATGTGAGCTATTCGTTTGAGTGAGACTGAGAATGGCTAACGTGCAGTCTTCTTTGTATACATACGTAAGTATGTTGCTTTACTATCACTAGCTTCCTTGGCTTTGGCTCCTCTTTAATGGCCTATGTAGCCAAGCCAAGCCAAACCATGCCATGCCGTGCCATTCCAAGCCAAACCAAGTGAAGGCTAGGAAAGAGACTTTCCCCGGAGAAGGCAAACTGTGAGTGAGCTGAGTTCTGTCTGAATGTGTGTGTAGGTATGTGTGTGCAGTGCACTGCAATCGCACGTAATTTCGCAGTGGGCTTTGGCTTTAGTACTAAACTACCACCAAGAGTCAAGCCAATGCTTCCGTTTTATCGGCCAACGAATTTCAAAGCCAAAGCCAAGCTAACCTATTCCTTCTACATAACAGTTTCATTTCTTCTCATACAATATACTTACTTGAGGTAAATATCGAACGTGAACCTATGTACATATGTTAGTTGTACCTATTTACTTTACGTGTACGTGTAGACTACTATTTGTATATCTAGATCTATTATGCACAGAATGCATGTATATGTATTCTGCTCACTCACGTACTGTAACATCAAAAAACATGGAACGCGAACTAAACGGGGAGTACTACTGATATCATGGATTCTAGGAAGGAAAATCACACCGGACTGAATATCACCTCGGACGGAACATCACATGCCTTGTCGCTACTTCGCTTCGCGTATTAACCTTAAAATAAATAACCTAATAAAAATCATACAAACTTCAATACGGGCATACGCAGCAAAGAAATGGCAGCAGGGCACGCGATGTTCCGTCCGAGGTGATTTTCCTTCCGAATACAGCATATCATATAGTTACGTTAGAATTACTCCTTGCTACAGCACGATAAATATATTATGGCAATAGTGTTCAATGCAATAGTATCAGCGCATACGTTCAAATGCGCTACATTACATTTTACATTATATTATAATGCAGTAAACTGATAGCATAAACATATTTAGAATAGGGGCTTCCAAAGCCCTTTGGCATTCGGTAATATTATATGTACTATGTACAGAAACAATTTTAGAAAATTGCATGACTACAGTTTTATTATAAAAACTACGGCTCCCTCCGTATAGAAAGAACTATGTGGCAAGCCAACTAAGTAAGTAGGAGCCAATACATATTCATGTACGAGTAATATACCTAAAAGTTTGCATAATACTTGATGTACTTTCGTTATGTGAGTGATGAACTTTACAGAAGGAACTTGCCAATGTTCCTTCCAGGCAAGCCAGAAACCAACTCAATCTTTTACTTATCGTTAGGGAATACTAAATGAACACGCTATTGCCAATTCAACTTGCTCTTACGTGCTCTTATGTATGTAATGTACATCCCCGTATTACACATTTATTATTATTTTGGAATATTTTGTATACGAAATGTTTTAAATAGTATTTTCATAGTCTGTATACACTTTCTTGTAGACATTGGCAACTTACACTATATTCTTATAAATACTAGCACTATTATAAACCTACACATACTCACAATTGTAGCAGGTGCTTGCTTAAAATTGGATACTCAGACCAACAAACCTAGGTATATGTATGCGTTTCATTACTATATTTTATTAGTTCGTAAGTATACGTTCACGGTAAAATAATATTGTTAAGCATTTTTTGTAAAGTACTAATTACCAGCGATAATTAAATACAATTCAGCAATTCCGTCATTTAGTTAATCATTTAGATTATTACCATTCTCTTTTAGGTTTAAAGCATTCAGTATTTATTACTCATTGCATTTTTTGGAAGCCCAAGTGAAATAGATCCTTAGGCAAGGTTGATAAATCACAAAGTTCATCCGTATCTAGACAGTATCGATAAGCTTTTACTTAACTCATAATTTAAGTAGGTGCCTACTTAAATTGCTTTTAGGTATGGCCTTTACAGGCAGCTGAAGTGTCTTACTCTTAATTCGTCAGTATAATTTTATAATTATATAAATGCAATACCAAAGTTGGGTGAAGATAGTACTGCACATTGAATACACACTGTACGTGAAAGTCAAAACTTGAGCCGTTATTAGGGAACAAAAAGTCTAGCTATGTCCAACGTTACGTTATTCTGTATTGTAAAGTTTTACGGTCTCTTGCATAAATAGGTATATGTGTGCAAACGTCACTTGGAATGAAACATATTTGTAGTTGTTGGCTGTCCTTTGACGCTCACACAAAGCCAACCGTTCAATTATTCACAACAACGCGGACTAGGCCTACTGTGATTCTGTGATGTGAATGCGAAACATCAGAGGATCGAAGAATGGACAAAAATATCCAGCTATGAATATTTTAGTTTGGTAATTCAATGTTGATGTGCTGGGTGACGATTGGATAACCATGCACTACATAGGCACAGAGTAGCACTGAAAGAGAAAGTAATTCCAGCCAACGAGACTTGTTAATATCAATTAATTTTACATAACTACCTTAAACTAAGCTAATCCCAGATTTCCCTTCATCAGCATCCTTCCAGACTATTCTGTTCTTACTTCCAATTTTATTATCCTCATCCCAGAGTTTCACTGAACTTTCAAATAATAAACTAAATAAATAGATTGAAAACACACCTACGCAGAAAAACAAAAACGATATAAAACCTATTACTTAATAAACTTGTTTACCTATACTTACATGTGCGGACAAATTATATTACTTATCTTAGTTTACTACTACGAGTATTTAGTTTTACAGTGTGTGCATAATGAAATGCACAATTTATGCAAATTATGTAAGCGAAGTCTCTAGTTCCTATAAATTAATGGACTTTCTGTCCATCTCCTGTTTTTATGTATCCATTATTTTACGTTTTTGGCTGACTCGACTTACTCAGAGCTACTTTCCCTTTCACTGTACTCCTTGAGTCTCAGCCAATGTAGTATGTTTATTTTGTGCATTTTGTGACTGTGGTATACATAATACAAATGAATTGTTTTGTATTGCTGAGTCATGTACTAATGTTAAGTATATACTAGATGTATTCAGGCAGATAGGTGGTTTTATTATGTTCGTCTCATTTATTCAAATGGAATTGCTGTAGCGTTAGTAAGGTATGATTCCGCATCTTTTACTTATTCTCTACTGGATTGCTCTAGATAAGGATAGGCAATGAAAGAAAATGTAGTTTAAGGATGAAAATGGGAGACAGGCAGACACACATACTAATATGTACAATGTAGTATTTATGCATGTGAATACAGACATGTACTACAATACAAACTAGAATGATAATAAAAGATATACCTTGATATCTGTCTTTGTCTGCAGTATGTAGGTGGACGAGTAATATTATGGGTTCCCAGACAAAATCTATCGTTTGGCAAAATCTAACACGTAGGGTTGTCAGGTTTGTGTTGCACTGCGTACTGCTACATATTGTGCAATTGTAAACACATATACTACGGCACTACTATGCACTCAGCTCTTTCTTTGTAGTATTATATTATTATGCTGGTGCATGTATCTAACTATGCATACGTGTATGTAGGTTAGGCTTCCATTCGTATCTATTTTGATTCAATAAAATAAAATGAAATACAAACCATAGTATAGTGCATAGTAGTGGTGTTTACAATTACAATATGTAGCAGTACGCAGTACAACAGAAACCTAACAACCCTGATGTTAGATTTTGTCAAACGAGCAATTTTGTTAACGTTAGATTTTGTCAAACGATAAATTTTGTCCTATTTCCATATTATGGTGATAAGATGAGCACTCATAAAATCTGTCTATCTTTTGTGCATTGCATACATTTTGTATATGTAGAGTACTGCATGTAATCTAATGCTGGGCTTGATTTCTCCCTACTCCTACTTTCTCCAGCATGGCAGAGAATGGCGAATAGTTATTCCGAAC
>JAQFYC010005824.1:0-13495 GCA_034694165.1 Tomocerus mixtus | reverse complement strand
ATTGAATTTTGTTACAATTTATTGCAAATGGTTGTCAAGTTTGAATTTAAATTTAAATAATACTATAGAAAGTCTTTACTGTCACAGTCTTCATCAGTATACTTAAGTATAGTTCATTCATACTATCAACTCAACTATAGTATACTATTATTTATTATGATGTATGAATTAGACTTCGCAAATTAATAATGTGGCTTGTCAATTTTCCATTCAAAAACCAATTATAAAAAAATTTCCTTTTCGATGTAACGATGAATTTGACCATCATGATAAAAAATTGCTGACAATGCTCTATGCTGAGCTTGCACTTAGAAGTAGACCATAAACTGATGAACTCGAAAAAACTATTCCATGTCTGATGAATCCTGAATTGTCGACAGTCGAGTCTTCTGCTATTCTAATTCTAATGTGTAGTATACTCTGTTAGCATTTTGCTTCCTAAAAAGCTGATAATATGTAATTAGGCAGAAATTGTGGAGTGTGTGGATGAAGTCAGAAATGGGTATAAAACAACCTTTTTTTACAGGCTTATTTTGGTTTGGCCTCCCCCTCTCCATTGTTCAGATTTGGAAAGGCTGTCCCGATTTTTTTAAGGGCCCTAAACTGAAAAACTGAATTCATAACTCCTCTCGCCATTTCTAACCTTTAGTCTAGATACACACTAATTCTCTTTTAATATAATTTTACAGATTGCGTGGACCATTTGGATTGAGTAGAAATGCAGCTATTCATATTTTCGGACTAAGAATCCTCCCCGGCTCTTCAACTCGCCCGAAGAATATTAAACGACAAGAAAAATGGCATCCCATGATGAGTTTCCCAAAGTAATTTTGAAGAGATTAGATTCAAAAATATTGCCCCGCTCATCACAAAATAGTTCCTTCTCTACGAAAGGACCGAACTCGTCAGAAATATCCAACTCATATATTAAAGTAGCAGGAGGGTTTCAGTGTAAGATTTGTACGAAAATATTTGCGTATTACGCTAGTGTCTATAACCATGTAAAATTCATACATTTAAACCCGAATTCTTTCAAATGCTCAATCTGTGAAAGGACTTTTAATCATAAATATCTGATGGATCATCACATCCTGCGATGCCATACAAGTACCTCCAGCTTTGTTTGTGATATATGCAACTATAATGCAGTTAATGAATGGTCACTCAAACTTCATATTTCACATTGTCTCCGGAAGCAATCCACCAATCAAAAAATGATGAGGTCATTTTCCGGCAAAGGTACCACATCCACCCAATATTCCACCGGAAATTCTAGTGAAACTGAAAGCCTGGACATCCTTCATCAGTAAGATTATCTTTAAAACATTCTTCATTCACACATTTGTGGTGATCTATCTACTTATTATGAATATTTAATTTGCTGTATACGTATTTGATAGTGATAGTGTACCCAATGACCTAATAATTTCGTTAACCAATAGCAATGAAGTAGAATTGTGTGACGTATTGTCTAATTGTCTTACGTATTAATTTTAGGCGTTTTCCTTTTTTAATGTTTGTTAGATTTATTTATTTGCAAGATATCCATATTTCCTCGTGTCCAGTACCTTAATCATGGCTGATTTTTCTTATGAATAGGAGAGAAGGCGTGACAAGTGCAACAGTATCTTGTGCCAAGGAGATTAAAGACGGGGATTTGTCGCTTACCAACGACAACTGTTCTAGAACTCGGAGCCACAAAACGAAAACTTCGTTTCGCAACAAAAGACTACATAATAATGAAAATTCCGAAGAAAACTTGCCATCCAATTCAAGAAATAGTAGGAGTCGGGCAATTAACTATTCAAAAAATGGTTCTTTACAATCGTCCTTTTCTACTGCTAAACTTGATTCGCATAATAATGATCAAGTGGCTTCCGAAGGCCATACTTTATCTTTAGAATGTGATCGGTGCAATAAGACCTTTTCCTGGCAATCTTTGCTTACGAAACATTATAAACTAAAACACAGCGGTTCCGGTGATCAAAGCTCAAGTTCCCAACCAATTCAAAGTTCAAACTCATTAGCAACTGCTGAGGCGACTCCTCAATTAAAGGCTGAACTCAAAAATCAATGTCATTTGTGTTTCGTAGTTTGTTGGACTGAAGATGCTTTAACTAACCACTTAAAAAGGCATGAAGTTCCTTTATGAAATGGAGTAGCAGTAGGTATTACCGAATTCTAAATCTATTAAAAGAAAACTGTCGAACTAAATTTTGTACCATTTTTTCTTTCACGAAAAATGTGATTGGATAGATTTATTTTTAGACCTTTTGAAAACTGGGAGGATATTTATATTTCAATGATGTTTTACATTGTAGATTTACAAAATATTGTAAAAATATTTCCCTATTTTTGTTTAAAATTACTTAAATTTTAAAAATACAAGAAGCCAATTAAATTTTTGATATCCAATTATCGTCAGCAATTTAATGATTTTATGATACACCTGTTTGACTTAAAAATACTCCTTATGCTATGTAGTTTACTTTATATTATATGTGGAATATTTTCCTATTAAATATCTTACAATTTTAAAAGTATTTGGGATTTCCAATAACATTTTACACATTTTTTATTTTATTATTCAACAATTTGTACTCTCAAACACGGCCATTGTCCGAATAAAACGAGTCTAACGTTTGCTATCAAATATTTTAATATGTAATTATTGTGGGATCCGATGAGTCATATTCCAAAATCTTTTTTTTTAAACTGCTAAATACTAAAAATTTTCTAATTTGTAGATCTTGTAGAATTGAATTACTTGTAGAGTATAATAATTTGTAGAATGCTTGTAAGTACATAAGTTGTAACTAAACTTAATGTAAATTGTACTTTATCTAAATATATACACAGAGTAAATATTAGATTGAGCCTGCTGGTTAATGATCACGATTCACGGATCTTACCCATCTGTGTAGTATTTAAACTTATAAATAGCTATAACATCTACATGCATATAAGCAAATCTGTTTGACGTGTAAAAATGCAATAAAATGTTCTCAACCAACACTCGGAAACTGTATAGCACTTGAACAGACTAAACACGAATGAAAGCAAGTATTATTGCTTTAATGAACAATTTAAATTCAGCTAGCTACATTTTTAAACATTTAGTGTAGCACTACACAGAAGAGTCCAATTGTCTCATTTGCTTATGACCAATTCCATGAGTAAACAAGAAATACCTATAATAATTGTATGTAATCTAATCATTGATTTCTTAACTAGATGCTTGACTTAAGTAAATGGGCAGAAATACATATTCAGCTATTTACTAGTCATATGATTTTTTTGTTGTGGTACACTGGTATATGCTTACATCTGGGTACAACATTGTGATTTTCTTGCTGCGAGTGAACTAGCAAGCCTTTTAGCTGTCAGTGTCAGTAGCTAAACCAAAATGATCTGATGCTCTTGCTATTAAGAATGTGTTGGTGCTTCATGGTCCAGTGTTTCAAGGTTGGCAATTACCATATTTTCTGTGCTCTTCTTTGCTCATATAACAATACAACAACACTAGAACCAAGTACTAATACCTACTAGCTACTACCTATGAACAGTACGATTCATGGCGTAAACCAACCCTTTCGGCAATGTAGTGATCTCATCTCACTATTGTTAAGTATTACAAATTCTACATTTGATATTTGGATACATGTAGAGATGTAAACACAATGGGAGAACAACATGTTTCACTCACCTATATCTTACAAACATAAAGTGCGTTGAACAAGCATTTTAGTGCAGTGCGGTCGATACATTTAATTTTGTGAAGAAAAAATAATGTAGCTAACTTTAAAATTATAAATTGCATAACAATTGATCGGATGTTTACAAATTAAACCATTTTATCTGTGAGGACATACAATTAACGTGCATTAGTAAGATATATTAAAAGTATAAAAGTAAAGTATTAGAAGTATAGCAATAGCAATGTGTAATATACTGAATAATATTCATAGTACTTCTTAGCATATTGGTGCACTTGATATGACAATGTGAATACCTTTAACAAATACATAATATTTTATGTATACACGCGAAAGGTGAATGGCTCCTCAATTCTCAACTGAACCAGGAATGTGGAAAATAGTTAAATACCTACCTAATACCTACGCACATCTTATTACATTACATTAATTACCTTTTATTTTACTGATACATCTTAAATCTTAATCCAAAATACCAGACTTCGGTTTGTGGTTGACAAACCTAAAAATTTAAGCATAGTGCGTTAAAAACGGTATTTATTAGTATATTAACAAATTATTTATAAATTAAAGTGAAAATTAAGATATAAAGTTCAAAATGTAAGTTTTGTATTTTTGCAGTTAGTGCAGCCGTTTGGTTACTTAAGCCAAGGCCTGCCCTTCTACAATAAATCATCTTTGCTGCGCACCAAACAATGTATCATTTAATGCAAAAACATGTTTTCGGATTTCTAAAATAGAGGAACGCCGGAGCCGGAACGAAATAACTGGTAAATAATATCATATATTTATATTTTTACATTTAAATTGCCTATATATGTATATAAATACCAATATGTCTACGATTACAACTACTAATAGTAAATAATACTGTAATACATTGTAATACAAATGATATGATGTCGTCACTCATTACCTTTGATGATACTTATTGTTGGTTGTGTGAAATCGCTAATTTTTGGTTTGGTTTATATAACGACAAAAGGTGACTACAATCCTACACTTACAAAAATGGCAAGTATAAATTTTTGTAAATATTTATTTACATTGCAATAATTAAACATTTGGTTATCCAGTAACTAATTATTTTCAAATTATTAAAAGGGTCTCACGACATATCTTCTGTTTTCCATCTTCGTTGCGAATTGTGGGATGTTTCAGGATGGCTTCTACACTCATCTCATCAACTTTAAATTGGTTACAACTTAGTAATTATATCTATTAATGAAAATGTTTAGCTGTGAAATTCTAATAAAAAAACATAATATCACATAATATCTGTAACGGCTCTTAAAGGTATATTTACGTATTTTTGAACTGTATATTTTAGGATAGAATTCTGTCCATGTCAAACATGACCGTAACCGATGAAACAAATACTACGAGCCTAGAAGAGGTATACACTAATATAATGTGGTTTCCCATTGGATCCATTATTGGTGAAGCTTCTGGTGGCTTTATTGCCAATTGTCTTGGAAGGTAATTCTACTTTTAGCATTATCTGCTAATGATTATTGTCCATCATTAGTTAATAAATAAGTATATGTATGTATGATGGTTTTATTGAGCTAAAGTCTTAGCCCGCCCAAAATTCCTATGACTAAACAGTTCCAAAATATCCAGTTTTCGGTGAGCAGGTTATTGATATATTATTTACTTGAAAATCCTGATTTTTGGGAACTTTGCCTTAAATTGCACCTAAATTGATGTAAGTTGGAAATGTTTTATCGGGCATAAGTAATATAAACAACATTTAAGCTTTCCATAAACGCCTTTGTAATTTTTGGTTCAATACCCTCGGTTGGGAGATTTTTACTAGAGAAAAAATTATATGAATTATGATACTACGAATAATTGCCCGGTTGCCATTGCCAGAGTAGTAAAAAATATAAATGTAATGGGTGTCAATCAATTACATAAATAACCTTAGAGAAATGGTTTAATGTGTAACAATGTGTAACAATGGGTGCGTAAGGATGGCATCATCATTATTGAAAATATTTTATTTCTAGAAAAGGAGGTCTTTTTCTGAGTTCAACTTTGAGCATATTCGGTGGGATTTCTCTGGGACTAAGGGCATGGCTCATGTCTTTCTGGATTGACCTTCTAGGCAGAATCGTTGTTGGATTTAGTTGTGGTAAAACAATTTTCATAGAAACTATTATCCTATTTTTAGCTTGAGTGGTCTTACCTGTTTAATATAAAATGTATTTAATTTTAATGCTAATCTTATTCTGACAATTGCAGGATTATCAATGATTTTGACAATATTATTTGTCATTGAAATTGCGCCTCTAAATTCCCGTGGTGCATTAGCTGCTCTATCGCCGTTGATTTCGGGTGTCGGCGCTTTAATGTCACAAATCCTCAGCAGTCCAGAAATTCTTGGAAACGAAAGGGGATACTTTTTCCTCATGGGTAGGTATTTGGTACTTTTGTGTACATCAAATGATTTTCCTGTCTTAGTATATTTTGCTGTTTTCTAATTATATTAATGCTTAATTAATAATTAATTAAATAATACTGTGTTTCTAAATTGTTTTAAGCATTGGCAGTTGCTCCTGCTGTTGCCCAAATTTGTCTATTGCCATTTTGTACTGAATCTCCTCGTCACCTTCTCATCTCTAAGGAAAAAGAGAACAGAGCCAGACTAGGTTCCACTTTATTATTTATTATTCACATTATTGATTTCTATAACTGATATAAGTATTTTTGAACTCCTAAATATAATAAATGTATCTTTCATTTGTAGCGTTATGCAAAATTAGGGCAACAAAACACGTGGACGAAGAGCTCCAGGAAATGCGTGTTGAACAACGATCAGAGGATTTTGATTCTACAATGTCAATACTCAATGTATTGTGCTCAACTGAATTGCGAGCTCCACTTTTTACCTCCGTGATTTTGCAGCTGTCACAACAACTTACCGGAATTACAGCTGTAAGTACAATATTACATGGAGGATTAATGATTTTAATATTTATTTGATTGCAGTCAATTTAAAATCATACTTATGCTAAATTATCCTTATTTATGGAAATATATTTCTTATTTGTTTATAAAATTAGGTAAGCCACTACATGTTGGACTTTTTTACATGGGTTGGCCTTTCTTCTTCCCACCGAACATTGGCCATAACAGGATTTGTAATTATTCCACTGCTGGTCACATTAATTTCAATATTCTTAATCGATCTTGTTGGACGACGGACACTTCACCTTTACGGACTCGGCGGAATGTTCATTTTCTCCATCACCATTTCAATATCGTTGTTTCTCAGGGTTTGAACCATTTATAATATTTGCTAACTTTAATTTTTACAACTGCGAAGAAAAAGTTTTTAATAAAAGAAAGATCTTGTATAATTTACAGATCAATTTTTAGCCAAAATGAAATATCAACTAAATCTAATGTTCACTCTTTACTAATTTTCAGAATTTTGACGCGGTTTCCTACTTAGCGATTTTCTCAGCGTTAGGTTTCATGGTATTCTTCTCATTGGGTCCTGCAGTAGTTCCATGGATAATAGCCTCTGAACTATTTATACAAGAAGCACGAGCTGCAGCGATATCAATTAACTCAATTATCATATCTCTGTCAAGTTTTATCGTAGGATTGACGTTCTACATCTTGAAGGTATTTAAAATTCGCTTCTGCCATTCTCGTACGAAATAGTCAGCACAATTTTTTTGAAACATTGACCCTTGCCAATTGATAATTCAAAATAAGCAATGTTTTTTTCTGTTCTGTACTTAAAATATTTTAAGAACTTTTATAGCACCATATTAGCCAGATATTTACCTTTCATCTTCTATAGTACAATAGTAAATTCCCAATACCATTTCTTGTAATATATAATAATCTTATTTCGTTAATTAAATGATTGTACAATATATTTATTTCATAATTAGTTGTAGTCATAATGCGCTTGTACCCGCAAATGTAACCACAATACCAAACTATTTTTGCAAATCTTTGTTTGCAGTATTACTTGGGGGCCTACATATTTCTTCCCTACATCATCTTTATTGCACTATTTTGGTTTTTCACGTACAAGAAAGTTCCGGAGACTAAAATGAGAACATTCCTGGATATTTCGGAAAGCTTTGATTAATGCCAAAACCGTTGTGCCAAAGATTTTTAAAATTTACTATTATAATGCAATGTCTAATATATACGTGCTACGTAAGATGTTGTTGCTTACCATACATTATAAGTATAAGGATTAAAGTGTTCTGTTTACTGTATTTGTCTTTTAAATACTGTAGTTGAATTAAAAGCTATGGAAGATGTGCTTAGAACTCACAAAATTGATATTTTTATATAAAGTAAGTAGATTAACATGATATTAATTTAAAATTAATTTTACTTGAAGATTGGTGACGCTGTACTTTGTGCTGAGTATATCTAGCCAAACTAATCATCAATATTATGATCCATCATGGCATTTTTTAGAACATTTTATTACCAGCAGCTTTACGTTTATCATTTCATTAGTAATATTTGTTTCTTCAGATGGCGTGGCCAATGGTCTATACAACTTACGCATTTCGCCCAGTAACTGCCCATGAATTGTATTTTGTCTTCAGCTTTGATATATCCAGGTTTGCATTATGTATAAGACTTAATATAATGAGAGTTAATACGTACAATTACATATAAATATTAAATTGGATGGTTCATGCAATTTATAGGCTCGAGAATGAGATAATTATTTCTTTTATGATTCTTTATACTTAATATATACCACCCTGTCAAAAATAGCTTCTTATCCACCAGTAGAGTTAGTAGAGTAAACTAATAACGAAGGTACCTAATGCGTTTTGCATTGCCGAATTGTTAAAGTTAATTAAATTAGAATTAACCTTGACAAAGGCATACTAGTATCTACAGTTTCATTTATCTCATTTTTCATTTTTTCTGTTTGTAGGCAATTCAATGCAAAGTTTCTACTGTGATGATATTTTGGAAGTAAAACATACAGTAAAATGTTTGAATATAAGATATTTGTATTTCGGTAGATATCTCACCTTTGTAATTATTGATACACACATTTACATGTCTTTATTGATCGAATGTTTTTTACGATTCTCTTACATATTTATTTCGCTTTTTTAATGCTGTGCTGTATAATATTCATATTCAATGATATCAGAAGTGCATGTAATATTTAGGTGTACGTACTTTGTACAAAGACTATTAGTTTACTCGACATATTTATTGTTTACTTTCTCCTCCAAAACAGAAATTTGCGATTCAGAGACCATTGTTACAATCTGTTACTTCAATTTTATTATTATGTAATATGGTACGTGACATGACGCATATGCATTATCGAGGGTTTTAAATAAAACATTAAATACGGACAAGACAATGCATACGCTTTTAGCCTGATATGACGGTTTTATTTTTGAGTTCTTCCAGAATAATTGACAACCTAAAAAAATAACGCATCATCTCGATGTACATACATATACCTACATGTGTGCCCAATTCACTTACGACACTTTTCATATATTGCATCTATTTATATGGTAGCTTTTACTCTGTAGTGTCTGATAATGTAGTGGTGTTGTTTATGGAGTTGGAATATTTAAGTGAGTATCTAGTATTAAATATTAAAGCTTATTCAAGCTACCATGTTACAAAATGAAGGATGTACTATATCAATACGACAATTATTGTGATTAACACAAACCAATCGAAGGAACATTATATTTCATTAGGTTTACAATAAGTGTTTTATCATTGCTAGAATTCCAATGCAAATTAAGATAAAGGTACAGGTAATGTTCAGCCACATAGATTAGTTTCTCATCTAAAAGATATCACAACTACAAGCCATAAAATACAGAAATGTAATACTTATAAAGTGATCGTCAAAATATGTATAGCTAAGTTGCAGCTTTGCCAATTGCATATACTAAAAAAATATGTTTAGAATATTAACATTTATACGAAAATACGACAAAACAAGGGCTAAAATGATACTGTACCGATCTTTGTTGTTTCTACTCAAACTGGAATTGATTTCAGCAGCAGATTTTAAAGATAATTTTGTCCACATAAAAGGGTTGGACATTATTATCGAAACTTTGTCCTCTGCATGTCGCGTTTCCGTTATTTACGACAGCCAGATCCCATTTATTGACATTCGTGATAGTGGCAATTTTTCTGGTATTTCTTTTGGGAATGTGAATAATTTGATTCAGTATCAAGGAAATACAACATTTGAATGGAGGAAATGGCTTCTACCTTATGCACGAGTACATATCTTTTTCCAACTGGAGACGATTGAAAAATATTTTTCACGATTCATCCACGGCTGCAAAATACCCGACTATTATCAACGAATAATATTTTGTCGTGAGAATTTTGGATACGAAATTTTCATTGTTCCTCAGCAACATATTTATTACTATATTGAAAAGGCTGATTATGCAACCCCAATTTTCTTGCCTATTGGCAACTTTATGGAAGATGTTAACAAAAGTTCATACAGCCTTAGTAAAGTTCAAATTTTTTGTCAGTCGTGTTTCATAGTGTGTCATAAAAATATTCCTCTGATATTGGAAATGGGATTTGGAGAAATTTCAAATGAGTTCATTATCAGCATCACTGAATATATCAAAGGACGCATGTACAACGTTCTTCCTGATTCTGGACACTGTTTTAATGTGGAATCTGGACTGACAGATGAAACATTGTTATACAATAAAAGTTCTACTGAAAGTATTGCGTTTATTAATTATGACACAAATGTATCCCCATTCAAATCATTAGAAAAGCAGGATATTAGCTTCGATGATGTTATGCTTTCAGTTTATTTGACGGATTTAAATATAAGCACTTTGGACGGTTTATCCTATACATTTGTATGTAACTATCAGCCTCATTTTTCTCATTACGGACCTTCATATTTCCCTGTTACGAATGCATTTCGCATAGTAACAGGACAGGAACATTGGAATTTTGTAACTTGCTACGCAATAGAAAATTCGAAACAATGGGGATTATATTCAACTCCTTTTGACCAAACTAGCTGGCTGCTGATACTTTTATCACTATTCTCAGTTTCCTTTGTGTATTTTTGGCAATTCTGTGTAAGTTACAGAAACAAACCCATTAATTACTTTAGCTTGTGGTTCTCCATAATTTATAAATATGCTACAGCTTTATTAGAGCAAACTGTAAAGGTGCATTTTAAAGAAAATAGGAATAAATTAGCATTAACTTTCACATTTGGTATATGGATTACTGTTGTTGTGATTTTTAGCAACTCTTACAAGTCAATCATCGTAAGTCAAATGTTTTCCCCGAAAAAAGTTGTAAGCAACATTACTCATTTTAATCAACTGGATAATTTTCTTATCACAAGTTCATCTCGGGGTTTCGATTACTATTTAGAGGAAATCAAGAAAATGCGTGTGGATTTTCCAAAAGATATTGTCGAAAGTGAACTAATAGATTTTCCAGTCTATTGTAAAGATCCAAAATTACCGGATGCATCAGAATTTTTTGATTTGGATACCGTCAGGACAAATCACTTTAAATCCTGCGAAGAAGCTCATCCGGATCAAACACACAGAAATTTCATTATTTCCCAATTAATGAACGTGTATGAAATTTTCAAAAGGTATGGCATCTTGAAAAAATGGAAACGACTAGAAATACAGTGGATTGCTGTAAAAATTAATAAAACAAAAGCTCGACATCTAATTGGTCATGAATATGGAAGAAACGACATATCAGATCTAAATATAGCCTTACAATTTCCAACAGAATATCTTTTTGGTGTTTTCGCAAGTATTAAGGAAGACTACGAATCATTGTTTAACCACACTTTTAATTTCTTGAAAAACTGCGATAAAAAAGCATTTGTGGAATACGATAGTTGGCTTAACACTTATGAGAAGCATTTATTTGGCAATGTTAACTTTGTGAGAGGAAAAGACAATTCATTGCAAAAACAAATGGTTTATTCAATTCCGTATTCTTTCAGCCAACACATTTTGAATTCAAGAATGCAGCGCATAATGAGTTCCGGGATATTTTGGCTATTTGAAAAATGGAATGGATTTTTCAAAGAGCAACAGCTCATGAAATCAATCAAGTTGGGTGGTCATTTCAGTTCTTCATCCCTGGGGAAAAGTCTCACGTTAGAAAATTCAAATATTATTTCGTTATTTTATTTTTATGCTTTACTCGTTGGAACTTGCGTGTTGACGCTTTTACTCGAGTATTTATTTTACAGTATTAATATATGTAGATATAAATATACTATGTAGATGTAATAAATTATATTTCAAAACATTCTTAGTCTAGTCTTAAAAATTTTACATTTTGTTACAAGGCAATCCTGGTGGTGAGCCTACATTTATCCCAGTAATGTTTTTTAGAATTAACTGCGTTATAATTTTATGGTTATGTAGTTCTAACATTATTAGATGATAGTTACATATTGTACAAACAGTAATAGAATTCAATTCATATAAGATAGTTTGATAAGCGTATATATTTAAAATGTGCAATACAAACTATGAAATCTGATCTTGTATGTGGAATATCCCTTTGTTTTTGTATGCTTGTATGTTGCGTGTCTATGCACCAATAATTATCAGGTTGGGGTTTTATGAACAGGGGATCAAATTATAACATCAACAGTGAGTCTTGTGATAACATATAAAAAATAGGTACGCACTAGGCACTACGCACTATGCAAATATACTTAAAAGTAGTATAGTGTTTTACGCCAAAAATGATTTCATGAGCTCTCAAACTTTTATTTTGGCCTTTTCATTGTTATCTTAATTTTTCATAAATATTTAAGGTAACATCAAATAATCATCAGTAAAAATGCAATCAGGTACAATTGACGGAAAAGAAAAGTATATCTACAGATCTATTGGGTAAAATCGTATATTGTAATAATATAACTGAGCACATCATTATTAGATCATTATACATACTAAAAGTACAATAATCGGTACAATGGTTATTTTTAATATTTACTTAGTACATATAATTTAAATATAATTTATACAATTTTTATTGGTGTATTTAATAATTAATAGTTCATGCAAAGTTTGCAATTCAGATATTCATCAACGGCTGTACAATGGTATATTATTATTTTGCAATAAAATGCATCACAGCACGCATAACAGTGTTAATAAATTGTCATAATTAATGTACGTATTTAGTTTACATAAATTATATATAATATAGTGAGACAGTGTGTAATGTAAATGAACAAAAGCTGTTTAATTTACAGCATGCACTTCGGAAGTAGTTTTATAGGAGGGTTAAGTATGTGCATTTGCAAACATTTTGGGGTCAAAAAAAGCATGGTCGAATTTTATATTGCGCACTTCTTCCAAAAATGTTGCATCAATAACTGCTTTTCCTTTACCTTCACTAAAACAATAAAAATTAGATATTCTATCAACAACTGGATAAATTGGATTGTTTTTGAACTCCTCTTTGTCCTCCCATCTAAAATCGCCCATTACAAAACTTTTTCTGAACGCCTTTTGCTCAAGAATTCGGAGGCAAACCATAGATTGTTCAGCGACTGTACTGTCCAAAAGAATTAGAAGATGATCCGCTTTAAATCTACTAATTGTGTTTAAAATAAATGGATCAGAGCAATCATGAAGGACGAGCACCTCTAAATCATGAGTTGGCTGATCTTCTGCTGGTAGATCTTCTGGTATCACTTGAAAGTTATGCAACTGCAGTATCTTTATGGACGGCGCAATCCAATCTAAATCGCATCC
>JAQFYC010005823.1:0-13496 GCA_034694165.1 Tomocerus mixtus | reverse complement strand
GACATTTATAATATTTCCTCGTACACTTTTATTGCAGATTTAAACACAAGATATTGTAACATTTTATTTTCGAAAAGCAATGCCTATAAACTATAATGCTATAAAGTGTTAAAGAAATCAAACAAAGTACATATTCAGACGAAATGTTAGTCGAGCACCTGTGTTGTAGTCAACTTTGATTCCAACTAAACAACTTAATCTTAGAAAGGCTGTAATGTCAAACTTTTACATAAAATAATGCCTAAAACTTCAAATATAAATTTCTGCACTTCATGGCGGCGCGCCGCATGTACCGTCGGCGGCTTTTTTGGCTCTAAGTTGCGACTTGCAACATCACCTACACCCATTCACTAAATTGTAAAACCTTTCACCATAACACATAAAAAAAGATGTGCACCTCACAAAGTTGTATAAAGATTTGCGCATGGGCAAAGTATCATAGCTCACTTATGTGTATAAACATTTTATATCGTCGCTTATACAACCAAAAGCGCAAAGTCGAGTTCTTCTTTCAAATCGCAAGCAATAGTAATCTTCCAATATGATATTCACCTACGACCTGCTCTATCCTACCAAAAGGAAATCGATAAAGCTTTGTTGTCAAGTTACGCAACACACTTCTATGAAAAACTTTGTGAACAAATCAAAGAACATGCACGTGCATAGGCTCAAAAATCGTAATTCGCTTGACTTTGCGCTTTTAAGAAAATTGACAGCGCAATTGTATACGTTATCCTATAGGGTAACAAACGTTTTCTGCGGACAATCGATTTTTGTTTTGTGCGCGCGGGTAGGCGCATTCTAACACGTGGCCCAAAAACAGGACGCACCGGCGAACAGAATTCAAATTCCAACCTGCCACAGTAAAAAAGGCTTCGAAAAATTAAAGTGGCCCGCAATATAGGAAAAATTAAAATTGACCGGCACAGGTAGACCGTAGTCTTTATAGCTGCAAATTATTGCAAATTAATGTAAAATAAAATCAGCCAAAATTGTTTTTCAATTTTTCTGCCCTTTTCTGCCCTTTTCAGGAGCCCATAGCCCATCGTTGATACGGCCCTGCGCGCAGACACAAATAAATCGATTGTCCGGTTTTGTGTTTAAATCCCAAGGTGAACTATTTGTACAGCGTAGCATACTCTCCTGCATAATATTTGCCCCGAGCCAGGGGCAAGCATTGTGCAGGGAGTGTTGCACACTTGTGTTGAATAAATTCTAATCAATATCACAATTTGTTATTGTAAAAATTTAAAAGGTAAAATACCAAAATTCAGATTATGGATATTTCTAAATCTAAACTCAAACGTGTATAAAATAAGATTGCAATGTGGAGTATTCAGCATTTAAATTCCTCGAGTATTGAGCAATGAGCTTGGTATTAGGTCCTCTGGTGCTGTCTAAGACGGAATCCAAAAGAATAAAGCTTCCATATATTTTGATAACTCTAAATTAACTAGCTTAATTTACTCTCGACGAAAAATATAAACAAACTCTTACTTCTTCAGGGGGTCATAGAAAAACTTCGTCATAGAAAAAATCAGTATAGGTTACATTAAGATCTTTATTGGCTAAAATGGAATCAACTGGTATAATTATTATGCAAGCGTCATTGGTAATACCTGCAAAAACTATCACTCATTTATGAAAGTATTTACTTGTAGTCTTAATAGATTTGTATATAAGGACGCACACGGCACTAAAATCGTGTCCATGTGAATATATTTATGTAGATGACAATTCTGCACACCGTCGGTCATGTTGCGGATGTGTCATGTGTATTGACATTTCTCTAATTAAAGTTTCACTGCATGATTTCTTGCACTTCTACTAACTAAAGAACACTATACAGGTACGGACGGTCAACTTCTCTTCTCTTGTTCTTCTTGTTTGGAAATTATTCTATGCATGCATTGTCAGACGGCGAAAGCTTGTTAGGCGCCCAGTTACACATTCCCCCTATGGATCAAAAAAAGAAAGATGAGTCAAGATGTTCCAATTAGTACAATTGCATGCATCTAATAAGCAATTACTTACCAATGGGATCAAATGTGAGAAGTTTGGGACATCCGTAGACCCAACTGCGGATGGATCCGTCATTTTCTTCGCTAGGAGCACAATGGACGAACTGTTTGCAAGATATGGGATGGGGGAAAATGCCTTTATCTAGACATTCAACGGTCCCATCCTCCTTGAGTCTAATTTTCTCTGAAAGAGGGACCACCGCACGTTGGCTCCACTTGTCAATCTCACTTGGCACGAATTCAGAAGATTTAATTTTTGAATTGGCACTGGCCACTGTGGTTGTCGCTGCATAATTCCCAACAGCCCTGCTGGATTCTCTTCGGCCACCACCATTTGCCGTATTCTTTCTTTTAGGAGTGACTGCATGACTTTTGCTATCAAGGTGTCTACTACTGCCAATGGTAGTCGGGCTAAGATTGCGTTTGGTGAGACCACTGCCTTCTGTTTGCGCTGAGCCTCCTGCTGGTGTAAAATCGTTGGCTCTTAGTCCCGTCGTTCGTTGTGTTTGAGACTTGTCCAATAAATCATCTGACTCTGGCTCTTCCTCGTAGTAGTAGTAATAATAATCATCTTCTGTGCCAACTGCCTTGGCTGAACTAATCTTTTTATTTGTACTTATGACATTCTCAGCAATTCTAGGGACCACTTTGTTAAATGCCTCGAGGTTATCTGTTGTTGATGAGGAGATGGTTGGAGCCTTTGTTGTTGTTGACCGAGATCGACTTCGAGTGTTGAAAAAGCCTTGAACTGGTTTCACTGTCGTCGAATCCACAGGCTTCGATTTTGTTGTGGAACGGTACCGAGAATTTGATCGGGAAAGAGTTAAAGGATTTGTTTCACTTGGCCCACTCGTTGGGGTCGTCGTCGATCTGCTGCGGAACAGTTCCTTTGACCTTGGTGTTCTTTGGGTAAGTTCAGACTCAGTAGCAAATTCTGAGGTTGCAGGAGATGTCGTAGCTTTGGAGTAAACTTCCGACTGCGTGAAGCTATGAAATTAACGAGTAATTATGTCAAAATGTAAATTGAGCTGTTCATTAGAATGGAATGCATGTTCTGGTAAGTATAGGAATGTCCTGCAAATAGAAACCCCACTAAGGTCGTCTATTCTAATTCGTCAAATTTCGAAAGTGAAATGTATAGTGTGTGGATATTCCTCAGTTGCAACACATTATAGTAATTGGTACAAGTCGTGTGTAAAGTGTAAATTCAAGTCAAGGATGAGGAATAGCAAACGTTTTTACTTATTGGTTTATTGTACATGTATACACGCACATATTGATTGAAAACCTGGATTAAGTCGATAAAATACGAAATCTCTTCTCTTGTAAACATAAGAATTATTTTTGTACAGATTGTATTTACATTTTACATTAATTAATATAATTTTATACATTTCCTTACCAATTGTCCAAATGTCTCAAAGGAAGCTAATAGCATTGCTACAAGATTTTTACATGCTCTTGCTGCAGATGTTGCATTTTTTCATGAATGCCCGAGAATCTGTCCATCAATTTCGGTATCCATTTTGTTAAATATTTAGAGGTCGCACACGGTCGCGGTAGTTTCAAGCAGAATAAAAACAGCAGTAAGGGATGAATAACTACTGCTTACAATAATAATGCATGGGATGCGAGGGTTATAAAGGAATGAACTGTACACACAAAATGAGTAACTACAATGGACATGGTGCACCACGCAGAGTGATGTGAGATTAATTAATTGACAGAGGAGATTAGTAATATACAAATAGATTGCTCTGAAAAGTAATAATAAAATTACATTGCGTATAGAATTGTGCGTAGAGTAGATAAACGTAAATTATTAGCGCCCCACTACGTCAACATTCTTCATTAAACATTCTAAGTCAATTATCTTTCGTCTTT
The DNA here is from genome assembly GCA_034694165.1 of Tomocerus mixtus. NCBI lineage: Eukaryota > Metazoa > Arthropoda > Collembola > Entomobryomorpha > Tomoceridae > Tomocerus > Tomocerus mixtus. The sequence continues at coordinate 9,591 of JAQFYC010005823.1, read as the reverse complement.
TATTCTTATTGATGCGCAAGTAGTGTTTCATAAGCGCTTTGGGTACCACACGCGTAATGCTAATTTATTATCATTGCAACATAATATTTGGGCATGTGCAAGAAGTCTGTTGTTTTTTGCACAAATTCCTAGTTTACGTAAATTCGCTATTTCAATTATTGTCGATTATTTGGCCATATAGCATTAGCCTTTAATATTGCACTTTTGCAAAATAAATATACAAAATCGTTCGTATGAGTCATTAGCCATTTCCGTGGGCCTTCATTATTGGAGAGTTATAATTATATTATTAGACTTCTGGCATGCCATTGTTGTATGCACACTAAATGCAAACTCATATTTCGTATGCCCAGGCAACTGTCTATTATAATGCACATGTCCATGCCCAGGCAACTCTCTAATGGACTTTGAAAATATTTCAATAGAAATAGAAAGAAAATCATACAACAACAAAAAATGTTGAGAATGTCAAGATGCGGTCTTGCCTCAAAAAACTCAAATTCCGTAGATTTCCCTATCCTCCATGCATACTTCAAATAGTGACCAGTCGGCCGATTTAGCCAAAGTTCTAATAACTTCGTCCTGAGGACCTAGTACCTACTCTACCTTGGAAAAGGTTGCTTAGTTCAAAAGTTATGGAGTATACAAACAGACAGTTATTACGACTATGCGCCTTTTTTGTCATTGTCAGTCAGTCAGTATCTAACAGTAGTGGACGCTGCACGGTATATTCAATAGAGTTGGTATTACATGTATTTGTAATAAATTAATTATCGATTATTTTGGCTAATACAGTTTATCTATGGCATTTATGTTGAATTGAGAAAAGACAGACCCACAAGAATTATCAAATATTAAATAAACTCCCGATTGGGGAAATAAACAAGACACTGCCATTTTGAATTATAGTACAACACTTTATATAAAAATATCTATATTTACATTTATTGGTGTAGAATTGCCTTAATATTAAATCTGTCAATCTTAGCATAAGTAGTAGTACATAAAGTATAGTTAAGGATGATTCTTACAATTAGTAAAAATAGTAGGCTTTTGAGTATACATGGCAGTGCAAGTGCAAAATGATAGCTCGGCTCAGCTCCCAAAAGGGAATTAATAAACTTTTTGTTCTGACTCTTTATGTCCCCCAATGAGCCACTTTAAAGTTGCGAAACGACATGCACGACTATTTACACTTGGACAATAGCAAATAAATGCTGAAATTGGGTTGTCTCTTGTAGTGGCTTTATTTTGTCAATACTTTGTTCACTACTGCACAGGACAGCAATCGTTTCCAACAAAGGACAATATAGTCAGAAAAATATACAAAAATCTTTACACATCTTTACAATATTTATTCTCACGGTTAAGGCTAGTTAGTGCTAAGTAGAAGTATTTATTCGTTCTGTGTCGAATACTACCTTTTCATTTTGCCAAGTACATTGCATGCACTGAGCCCTGCGAGCCACCATAATCCATGCATGTTAATGGTGGAAATGGGCAACACTCGTTTCCCAGCTTACTATATCGTCGCTTATCAAACCTAAATACACTACACAACGTTTTTCTAGTTCACGCAGTACGTGTTATTACACAATTTCAAAGCATGTACACCACACTGCGTTATTCAAGAACGGTGCACAGGCATCCAAATCGGAACGTACTGTGGCAACTGTTGGCTAAGATACTCTTTGCGCACGATAAAAAATTATGTAACACACTTTGGTTTGACAAGCAACGATATAAGAATTTTTGTCTATTTTGTTGTAGCTTGAGCAATATGTCACTGCGGGCATGTAAAATGCCCACTACATTTTATAAATATGGGCTTAGCTTTGGCTATAGTCACGTACATGCTGGCAAGTTAACAAAATTAAATCCAAAGCGGTCATTTTATTTTACCATTAAGTGGTAGGTATTATAACAAATTCTATATTTCTATATCCACAACTCAATACAAAAGTATACAACATATTTAGTGCATTACTAATTTAGCAAAGGTCCGGTAATTATACACATAACCTAATTAGTGAGTATTTCGTCCGTTTAATAAGTATTAATGTCAGTTGCTTGCTAAGTTCTCTTTACTGAAATGAAACAAAGGGTCCGTCAAGACCTTTCTGCCAAGCTTTATTACGCCCAACTAACCAACAATTTCCCAAAACGTGCATTTTTAGTGTTATGCCGAATTAAAAGATCAAAAGACTACAAAAGTAGATTCGCATTTGAAAGCTTTTGCGTCCTTTTGCCGTTATTTAGCAATGCGCATGCGAATGCTATTTGGCTCACTACGACTCACATTTAGTGTGTCTGTAGGTAGCATGTAGTAGATTAGATTCTGTTTGTGTACAAATTCTCATCGCTAATGAAACGCTTCAGAATTACACATAAAAAGTTATCACAATCACTTTAGTTGTCTTTAAAATAAAAGTCAAATGACAAGTATTCCATTTGGTTATTCTTTGTCTAAATAATAATGCACATTTCGCGAATTGTTTGCGGCATTGTAAGCCCAACGGAAGATTCTTGACGGACTTTGAAAGGAATAAGTCATTGAAAAGTGGAGCAAAATATACAACATAAATTTCTGCGTTTAAATTCACCTCTGGTCTTCATGGGCTGCTTGAGAAATGGCACGACTCTCCCCGTCGACGATGCTACCCGTTTCAGGAGTAGCGCCTGATACCCGATTTCGGCTCAGGAATAAGTTTCTCCGATTTCCCCCACTGAAATTACGAGATCCTCGACGTGTTGTTGACTCTGCTGGTGGGCTCTGCGTTGTTGTTGTAGTGGCTACAGTTGTTCCCCGATTCCGTGGTAATCCATTGGTCTTCCTAGTTGAAATGCGAAGGCGAGTAGGCTTAATTGTAGTAACTTCCTGTGCAGCTTCAGTTGACGTGGAAGAGGTTACGGATGGTTGTGGGTGCTCCTCCACTGGACTGTCCTCCTCAGACTCATCCGACTGCGTCTCCTCGTCTTTCTCCTTCAATTATTTCAATTACATTTATTTATTGTTATGGAATAAGAGAAAGAATTGTACACATACAGTCAAAACTCTGCACAACGATATAAATCAAAAAAATTCGGTCGTAATTCGCAAAGAGAATAACTCTAACTTAAGGATGGTAGCTTATTACTGTATTATTAACATAAAATATGAAAGTCAAAGAATTACCTCTTCGGCTTTGTGTTCACTGCTATTTTTTGATTCCTGTTTCTTTTTGTCAGGACTCTCCTCAATCACTTTGGCTTTTTCACTCTCAATTCCAGGGGATCGAACTCGTGCTACAGAAACGTACCTTTAAGGAAAGCAAAAAACTTGTAAAGAATAATAAAAGACGCTTTAAAAGACTTTTCAAACGCAAAGGTTATGTCTTAATTTCATGCATTAATGTCATGCAATAAATTACATGCTTTTATTATTAACAATGTAAAGGATAACATGCGACATGCGATCGTTGTGCTTCACTGTGTTTGAGTACGAGAGTTGGAAGTGAAACAGAAATGTGTTGGGGTGGGTGAATGGAACACAAGTTGATATTCACATGGGTTCACAAAATATTGCTCCAGGAGAAATGTTTTAGAAACGTTTCTCGTAGAGTTAAATATTAAAAATCTTTGCTTCTTTGCTGTTGTTATTTCATCTAAACCAAAAAATTCTAAAAAAATGCCCAAAACCGCCAATTTTCTGACGAATAGTTGAGCTAATGCCAAAGGGAGCCTACAGCGCTCCGCCCGTCTGAGAACAGCGGAAACCTACATGCATCGATTGACCTGTCCCATCATTCCAACCCAATATCGTGAGAAAAGTCCCAGACCCTTAAACAAAAAAAAAGAAATATAAAGGTGCACGTGAGTGGAACGTGTGCAGGTGAACATGCTTTTAATTAGTGCAATTAGGTGGTGGAAGATGTGTTAAGTCATTTCCGTTAAAAGTTTTTGTCGTTAACAACTGCAACGTACCTCAACCTGTTGTTTTGTGAGCTTTCTTTCTCTTCACTCTCATGCTCCAATACACCTTTGACTAGACTGTAAGGCTGGCTAATTGTCACATACCGGTCAGGTCTGTCAGTCGTCAGTCGAGTCGATTGTGTGTCATCGGAAGATTGGTCAGTTCCTTCGTCTCCTTTCTCCCGCTCAGCAGAGTCCAGGAATTTCACCTCGTCACTAAATCGAACAACGACACTTGTTTCTGTGCTAGAAGGACTAGGAGTGAGAGGTGTTCTATTTCGGGACAAAGTCACATACTTTTGTCGTTGTGCGCTCGCTGTCCCAACTTTCCCATCGTCATCCTTGTCAGAGTCATCCGAGTCATGTTTCGCTACTAAACTCTTTCCGGCAGAAGGATTTCTATTCCGCTGAATATTCGTGTAGCGGAGTGGAGATGAAGAGCTGGCGACTGTAGGATTCGTTGCTGAAGTGTACCGGCCACGATTCAAGTGGGGCGATGACGTGAAGCGATTTCGGTTCACGAAAGTCGACGCTTTGGAGGAAGTCTCCACCTTCTTCTTTTCTTCCTCTTCCTATTGTCACAGAAAGTCATTTAATAATAATATCTTTAGCATTACAATAGTGACAAGATTAATAGATTCTTACTTCCTCCTCGTCGTCATAGTCTGCAACGGATGCTGCGATTCCTGGATTGTCCTCCAAATATTTCTCCAACTCTTCGACACCCCCCAGTTTTTTGATTAGTTTGAGGAGGTCTTTGATGTCTTTTATCTCCTTCACAGAGCGCCCACCTTCAGCTAGCAATTTTGATTTCGTATCCGGTTCTTCCTCCTCATCCTCCTCCTCTTCATATTCATACTCCTCTTCGTCATTTGGTGAGGGTGCTGCCGTTGAAGTCGTAGTAGTTGGTTTAGGTGTAGTTGTAGTAGTTGTTGTTGTGGTAGTTGTCGTCCCTCCCGGTTTACATGGCACATTTCTGGCATAATCACAGGAATCAGTGTTTTTGTTGAAGTAGAGACCAGCTGGACACGTGAAGTGGTGAGCGACGATGCCCAAGCCAGGAGCATCTAGACACCAAAAGTATTTCTTGCATTCTCGAGGATGCGGGAAGAATCCATCTTCTTTGCATTCGAAATCTACACCTGGGTCAGGGGTGGTCGGAGGAGCTGGAGTACTCAGTGGGTTGTACGTCGTAGGAGGTTGTGTGGTTGTGCTGGTAGTTGTCGTAGATGTTGTTGTCACTTTTGGTTTCTTGCTAGTGCGCCGGCGGTTCTTGCTATTTGGCTTGTTCCTCCTGTTCGAAGGCGCTCCTGTTGTCGTAGATGGTGGGGCAGGAGTTGTCACTCGACGAGAGGTCGTTGAGAATCTATTTCGGCTGCCAGAGTTTTTGTTTAAAATACTTAGCTTTGAGCCTGAGGATGTGCGAGGGGCCTCACCCAGGTAGTACGCTGTTTTTGCTGCTTCTATCAAGGGGAAGGGCTTGCCGTGACATGCCCCACGGAAGTCGTCGTTATCAATTGACCAGAACATAATTCCTCCGAGTTGATTTTCAGCTACCCATTTGGCCTGAAAGGAAGTATTAAATATTTTATTTGTTACACCTTTGGACACGATTTTGAAATGTAATGAATTCTAATTGTAAACTATTAGCTAGAAGACCTAATAAACCATTTCAACGGATACAGCCTAGTCAAAAGGGTATAGTTAGACCACTAGGTGTGGGCAAGTCTATTGAATCCTAAAAACAAAAGTTAAGCGTCAAATTTACATCTCGCAATGCCCCCAGGTATGTGAGCCACTGCAAGAAACATGCTCAACACAGATATTGAATTCTAATTTTGACATTTAACCAAAAGTGTTAGTGTTTCAATGTTTTTGAATTAAATTTTTAACATCCATTATAATTGAGTCTCAAAGTCCCCCTAATTAGTTTCACAGCATTTTTATATCCGTTGGAATGGTTTATTTGAAAGGTGTATGGGTGAAGACGCAACTAGTTGACTTGTTTTTACCGGAAATAATATCTGGTAATGGTTTTTAATAACCTAAGGCAGTTATACTACAATTTATATCAAAGTACCTTTATAGCCAATATGCGTGTATCGTCGTATCCAACCCATTGGTTATCTTTGATGGCATGCGGCCCTTGGGCATCACTCGTCGGGTTTTCGACTCTCCATTCTCCGTTTTTGACTCCTTCACAAATCTGCAAGTTCATTAAGGTCAATGTATTCAATAAAGTAAAGTAGATACTCAAGAAATTCACATATCACACACATGCGCACAAAAATCAAGCTGTACCCAGAATGGATAAGCCACCTGGTTTTACATTACATTTACTATTGCTCCGATTATGGGCCATAATTTGTACATCATATACTAGAGCAATACTAATTTTATAAAAAAGAACATAATATTATAAAATGACATTTTCATAAAATGTACTTAACCTTAAATGTAAGTAATAGTGTAATACTACTATAATAATATAATTGTGATAACTGTAATTGTATAACTCTCAGATTTTTCGGGCGGGCGCTGCCTATGTTCAATAATAAATACATACGCCCAATCCAAACTATAATATTTTCCACAATGGTGGGAATTCAGCGGTCTAAGATGTCAACGGTGACATAATTTGTGTGACAACATCTAAAACTTTTCCAACGTTTGTTAAGACCTTTACGGTGCGGTGTATTTATTTGTTAGTAAGGATTCGAGCAGGCATGCGCGACCTAGGTATATTTGGAGGTCTCCAAAGGGGTGTCGGATCAGAAAATCGAAAGGGGGTGTCAACAAAGGGCCAAATTGTGGGATGTAGCGTAAATATGAACGCGGCTAAAACCAAACTTTTTCGCCCGTAAGGGCAAAAAATTTTTGGGGTATTTTTGGCTAACACGACACGAGGAAGAAGATAGAGCATTTATACGACTAAAATCTTTGGCTGCTTTTATCTACATTTTAGTATTGCATTTTTTAAAAAATGGTTAGGTAGCCTAACTAGCAAGGCAGGACGCAGGAAAAAATTTCTGGAGGGGCCCAAAATATGGGGTCTAAAAACATGAAAAAATCGCGCGCAGCGCGAAATTTTTTGTTCATTTTTGCCCAATTTTACAGTTGGGAGCCGATTGTACCTCCAAATTACAGCGCGGTGCGCCATCTTTTTGCGTTTTGAGGCGAGTTAAAGACTTAAAACATACATATTTAACAAATTGGTGCGCAGCGCGAAATTTTGTGCCATTTTTGCCCAATTTTTAAGTAGGAAGATGATTTTTTCCCCGAATTACAGCTTGGTGCGCTAAATTTTTGGTGTTTTGAGGCAAATTAAGACCTAAAACATAAGTATTTAACAAAATTGCGCGGAGCGCAAAATTTTTTGTCATTTTTTGTTCATTTTTGCCCATAATATCTAGTCTACGCACTAATCAGACACACTGGCCCTAGGGCCGATGGGTCCACTAGGCCTGGTATTCCAGAAGGGTGTCCACTAGGCCTTGGAGGCCAAAGGGGTGTCCACTAGGCCTGACATACCCCTACGCGCATGCCTGGATTCGAGAGAAGTCAATGTCCATTTATAGTACTCACCTCATAGTAGGCTAAATATCCGGGTTCCTTGGTGTATTTTCCTTTAGTGCCAGGACCGGAAGCTGGAGCTCCAATATCATAGCTGTCAGCATTAAATAAAGTATATGATCGGCCATAGGTAGGCAATCCCACAACCAACTTGTCCGCATCAGCCCCTTCTTGCAAGTAGTAATTTATAGAATATTCCTGTGGCAAACAAATAACATTTATCTCTGTCCACATGTCTCGTCAATTACATACTTTTGGACGTCCTACAGGATATCCTACTAGGAACTACCAGTAATGGTATGGGAAGCTTAATAAATAGTTGAATAACATTGTATTGCTAATTGGGTTTCTGCACCTTCGTTAGCATAACTGAACTTACAATATTAAGCTGTCCCTTCCAGTCATATTCGGACAAGCCTTCCTTCGCCCTTAATGGTGCATGGTGGTTGGCATTAGGCTCCGTTGATGCGTGGTAATCGTAGGTCAGCAAATTGAAGAAATCCACATTCCTAAATACAAAATAGCAAACATTTATTCCTGTTATACAATTTTACTGCAGTTATACGGCAACATCAGCTAAACACAACCAAACGTAAATAGTACGGACAATTTTCAGTTGGACAACGGCAACATTTCCGTTTCAACGATACTTACTTATTGATGACAGGTATATCGAAACCTTTCTGGATCCACTCGATACCCGCCGGTACTGCAATTGTCAAGAGAAGGCGATTTCTACCAGATGATTTACTTTCGTCTTCAAAAGCTTCACGAAGTTCCTGAATTACAAAAAGCACATTTTTAGAATATTTTATTACATTTCCATAATATTCTTCACAGCTAATCCCAAACATTAAGGGAAATAAGGGAATATAAGGAGGAAACCCGATATATGATTTGTATTAAGATCCTGTTTGGTTTACATGTAAAAGAGCCTGGCTACCTGGTCTGTCTAATTTGGATACATATAAGGGAAACACGGTTTACGGTGAAAGCCGATGCGATGTGTGGAACAAGAATTTTGAATGTTTTAATTTCAGACTATTTACACTAACTTTAATATATTCCCCAACCGTAAAGCCTTAGCATATGAAATGACACACGTCTACAGTAGCTAACTGTTGTTGTTTTGTTATATAAAGTCACAGTATTTACACTTAAAAATGTCCCAAAAACTGCAGAATGATAGTGTGTTTCGTATCGATTAGGTCTTACAAATCCCACGTTTCGTAAACACGCTAACACGCATTATACAAATCCCAAGTGTCGCACATTTACAAAAATCACATATATCCCACATTTCGCACATTACAAAAACCACATATATCCCACATGTCGCACATTTTCAAAAATCACATATATCCCACATTTCGCACATTTACAAAAATCACATATGTCCCACATTTCGCACATTACAAAAATCACATATATCCCACATTTACAAAAATTACATATATCCCACATTTCGCACATTACAAAAATCACATATATCCCACATTTCGCACATTTACAAAAATCACATATATCCCACATTTCGCACATTACAAAAATCACATATATCACACATTTCGCACATTACAAAAATCATATTTCACATATCTTACAAAAATCACATATATCCCACATGTCGCACATTTACAAAAACCCCAAATATCCCACATTTCGCACATTTACAAAAACCACATATATCCCACATTTCGCACATTTACAAAAATCACATATATCCCACATTTTGCACATTTACAAAAACTGCCAAGCCACCAAATACAGCCCGCCCGAGTGAGTGTCATGTTGCATAACTGTAATAAATATTTTTATAAACAGTAGATTGAAACGTTTAGGCAAGAGTTTCCGTGGCACAATTCACAAAATTTAATTTAAAATATAGTTTGGTGTAAGATAATTACCATAGCAATCGATTTTGTCTACTAAACACAGATAATCACTATAACAACCAATTTTGATTACTATTACAAGATAGTCCCTATAGCAACCCAACTTGATTATTATATACAAGATAATCACCATAGCAATCTATTTTGACTGTTAAATACAGATAATCACCAT
>JAQFYC010005822.1:0-13497 GCA_034694165.1 Tomocerus mixtus | reverse complement strand
CTCTCATGACAAAAAATATTTTGGACTCTAAAAACATTCAAATTAATTTAAAGCAAAAAATCCCATAAATTAGGTTACACATTATTTTCAACTAATTGTACTTAAGTAGTGAATGAATTCCTTGTTCCTGACTGGGTGGTAATAGTAACCAATATTATTTTTGAGAAACTGCGTGGCCCTTAAGCGGGCTTTCATTACCTGCCAAAATGTAGTTTTCACATGCCCCCTACTTACTTACAAATAAATATAAGTATTCTGCTGGTATGTATAGGTATGGTGAGGAAAATGTAAAAATAAATGAAAATTGACGACATAATGTAATCTAAGGAAAGGTAATGTAATAGTGGTGTTAAAAGTTAAAGGTGTTACGCCTACGTAGTGCAGTACACACAATACTAAATAAGAAGAGATGATAATGGACAAAGGAGAGGATACGTAAGAAGGAGGCAGTAGTAGCTTAATAAGAAAGCTAACAATAACAATAGTACATACATACACTACATATACGTGTATGTATATAGTTATGCTATTACTATTACTCTTAATAATGTATGAAGGTATTCCATTACATTTACACTACCAGGAAGGCATCATCGTATAATTCGTGTACTAAACTAAAGGCAGGTGAGGCAGAGGGTGAGTGAGGTGAGTTAAGAACTCTGATGCGATGCGAGTGTGTTGAAGAGATCCATCCAACAGCCAAAAACTATCCAAACCAATGCAATTCTCTACTTACTACTACAATAATAACATTCTACTTCATTCTATTACATTACTGCATTACTTATTATATTATATTATAATATTGTATTGTCTGTAAGGGATTTACTATATAAGTATATATAGCCCGCTTTACCTGCTGCCTATTTAGTTACTACAAATATCTAAATAGTTACTATATCCAGATTGCATACACATGTTACATGAATACCTGCAATTATAAGAACATCTTGGAGATATAGACAAATCTATAGTTCTTTATAAAATATTTTCTTGGACTCGTTCCTTTCCTTTAGTTTACGGTTCGTTGCTTTCATTTGGGTGGTTTGGTTTGCTTTGCCTTGCTTGGCTCAACTCTATAAAACACAATAGAATGCTATGCAATCCAGAATCCAGCCCTACAACATATACGCAAGATAAGTAAACGTAACACATGCACTTGTATACTTAAGTATATGAACATGTATGGTATCTACTATCTACATACATATTTATTGTATGTGAAGCAAATACGTATGGTATGGGGTGTTCTGTTATGTTATGTTATGTTGCGTAGCATTGCATAGGATAGGATTTGTGAGTTTAATGCATTTGTATGTACACAGTGCACAGAGAGGGTAGGATAGGGCATAGGGAATGCAATAACCCATCGCAATGCAATACACTGCATCCCTTACTTGACTCCACTCGCTCAGTTACTAAAAAAGGTAGTAGAGTAGGTATTTTGTTGGTGAATGTGAAGAGAGGGCTTAGAAATGCAGCTTGAGAGATTATTCGTGTTAGTGTTAGTGTAGGTACTGCAGGATAAACAGGGCTGCTGTTGCCGTTCCTGGTTTTCTTGTGTTGGCAGCTCTTCTTGACTTGATATTTCGTATGTACATACATATACTGCAGTACATTACATACATACTGAAGAATTTAAGCAGAATAAAATATATAAACTTGTGTTGTTATTTCAAGTTGGATCTTTCATACCTGCAAGAGCAGTTTGGTTACCTTACGTAGACGTACTACCATTAGGATTTACGATTACCATAATGTTAGAGGCTCTCTGTTAAGCTTCTGTAAAAATTAAAAAGTTCAGTTTCAGTTCTTCTAAAGTTTACATATATTGTAATGTAACATATTATTATTATATCATTTGTGTATGTACGTTTCTAAATATCTGCTACAACCTACAACTCCTAGGAGTGTAATAAAAAAGTAAAGAAGCTAAAGCTATTATTATTTTGTGTACTCACATAACATAACATAACATAAGGTTACACAAAATAAGAGCAAGAAATTTAAGCTGAGCTGAATTCGAGTGCATGACTTCTTGTTAGTGTTTTTGGAGGTACTTGTGTATGTAAGTATAAGAATATTCTACCGGAAATGACATTCAATAGAGAGAAGCCGAGTCGGGATTCAGTTCAGTGATTTTTGTGTTCGTCTCCCTTATTTCCTCTCTTGACTTCTAAAAGCAAGCAAAGTTTGTCTCGACTTGCTCTTGCTCTTGCTCTTGCTTTGACTTCCCTGGAATTAAATGACAAGAGAGTCAAGTGTGTGAGACTGATGTGATGTAAATTATGTGACTTTGCATTTATACAGTTATATTTACATGCACTGACTTGACTTGACTGGAATTATTTAGTTTTGTTGTTTGATCCTTTAATTGTGCTCTTTCTGTATTGCAAATTGCAATTGCTTGCAATTTATCCGAAGAGAAACTTTTAAATTGTTGCCAGTTCTTCTATATTTATAATAGTTACTAATATGTATATGCAAGTTGACTCTGACTACATATATGGTACTGCTATGTAGATAATAATTGGAGTGGTTGAAGTTGCAGTTGAAGTTGAAATTCCTAAGTAAAGTGGACGAGGGAAGCCCAAGCCCCATTTATTTGCAAGGAACTTCCAACTTCACGAGAAAGAATATAATACTGCAACACAATAAGGAAACTGTTTGCTCTGCAGTTTGTTTATCTTAATTATTAGCTTGTTTTTGTGTTCCGTTTGTTTGTTGTCCCATCAATGCTACATTAGTCAGTAGAAGAGTACAGGAGAACTACTGCGGGAGGAACTAACTTGACACAGACATGAACTTAAGTAATTTAAACATAAAAAGCTCGAGTTTACAACAGAATTACATTTGATTGTAGGAAATGTCAAATTCCTAGGCGGAGTAATAAGAAATACTTGAACCTGGACTAGTAGTTTCCGTTCTTACGATTACCTTACCATTTAGAAGCTTAATTGCCTTCTCAGTTTCTCAGTTATAAAACCAAAACAACTATGTATCTGATTTAAATATACCTACATAGTAGTACATAGCTATAGGGAATAACAATTTAGGATTTTATACCTCTAAAGTGTCAATACAAATTCCTATACTACTATAAACACTATATCAGTATCCTTATCATACCAAAATCAAATAAAAGTTATTGGAATGCAATGCATAAGCAAATGTGTTACGTTATGTTACGTTAGGTTATATAAAAATTGAATATAAAATAAATATTTTATCTGATTGTGTGTAAATTAGTTTGTTCCTGTCTTGTAAGCCCATGTGAAAGTTAAAACTTTATTATTTGGACATTTCTTATCATATCAGTTACGAACCACCAGAACATTAATTATTGTAAACTTTTAAAAACGTTTTCCATTATTTATACAAATTAAAAGCATGTAAGTGTATATGTAGTGTAAGATTAAGACAAGACTATTAGTATGTGTGGTTTGGTTTGGTTTAGTGAATGAGATATTATGAGATAATCCCTATTCATGAGATTTCTGTGTGTGTACTGTATACGGCATACAGGATACAATTTACAAAATGTATTCATGCATCGTGTAAAGTTATTGTTTCCCTCCGCCGAGCAAGTCGTGCTATGCTACAGATACAGATAGAGATTCGATATTTGAACTTGGCTAATAAAATGGAACCTTAACAAGAGAAACTCGTAGAGGATTAGGATCTATTTTGGATTGGAAGATTGGAAATACGTTACAGTCAAACTAATGCCTCATAAATTAATAAGCAGCTTTTGATTTTGATGGATGCCTTTTTAAGTAGAGATAATTGTTCAAAGTTTGAATGAAGTGAAAAATATTAAAGTACAGAGAGACCTCAACTCTTTCTATTCTGGGAAGTCAGAAGTGGGTAAGTCAAGAAATATTATTTTTATCTCCTTAAACTATTTATTACACTTTGAGTTATTTAATAGATTTATAACAGATACAAATAATTGTCTCAGATTAAGAATTGTTACATATTATATGTGAGCATAGCTACAGGTGCAAAGTACATAAATATTAAATAGTTAAATGTATTATTACATTGCGTAGGTAGGTAGGTACATTATTTTATTACCTACGTACTGTGTACACACTTGTTTTCACGGAAGGATAAAGTTGATACACATTTTTAGAAATGTGAGTGTGAACTGAACGAACGTGTTCGTTCTAGTTACAGTCTAACTGCAAGCTTTTTGTCTGGGATTTCTTTTTTAGAATATTTTATACTTTCCTATGTGTGTTCAGAGTGTTCAGCTATCTGGATAACATAACATAAGCTTAACTACCTATTTTTAGAACTGATTAAGACTTTGTGTACTGCACTGTAGGTATTTACATTCATCTTTACTTTTGTTACTTGTTTATGTAATGTGTGTACAGATATTTACTATGAGAATGTATTTTATTACATTTATATCCTAGTTATCACCTATGGCAAGGTAATTAGTAGTCGAATACATACATACAAAGTTGAATCAAGTCCGCAGTGAACCAAAGAAATGTACTTTACATGTTTTTCTGCCTTAAGTTGAAGTTCAATTCAAGCTTTTAAGAAAAAAGTTGCATGGAGAACACACATAAAGAAGCTACTATTACATATGAACTACTTAATATTGTTTGACTCTTTTACGCTCATTTCCGTTCATTTTAGCTGGAACGATTGTTAGAACTCTGTGGGAGCACTGCTGACCAACTGTTTTAACTATTGTCTCACACAGCTACTCTTATTATTTATCGGGATACATATACTATACCTTTTTTACCTTATGGAATGGCTAGTCTTATGTAATATTACATATTGTATCCAATCCACCTGCATATGGTTATTTAATACCTATATCATTAGCTGCCTGCTTATTAGAGAATATAAATTCTGTTCTCTATCCGGTTGTCTTTCTTAAGTAATCTTGAATGTAATACAAAATACAATGGGCTCCTTCTCTTTCGAGTTCTAATAAGTTTGGAGGTTTCCTAATCAGAAGGTTAAATCGTGTAGGTGGAATGGAATGGAATGGATTGAAAAATAAGGATTCAGGATATCAGCCCGTTTGTCTCAGTAGGTTCAGTTCAGTAGCTATAAAAAAGTACATTTAAGTTTAAGTGAGTGTGGTTTTGTTCTACTAACTGCATTATTCTACTTTATTTTGCCTTAATAACCGTGGGAGGACTTTTACATGTTAAAACAAAATGTGTAGATATATAGGATGGAAGTATGGAACCCTTTGTTTTGGAAATTCTCCGTGCAGTTGCATTATAAATGATAGGCGAGCGTGTGAACGATGTCGAAAGAAGACTGACACTGACACGTGAGTGAGTATTCCTATGGCATGGCAGTTGAGAGTTTAGAGTTGAGACTTTTTCTCCAGCACCTGTCCTATTATTACATCCCATTTTTACTGTCTGGCCTGCAACATCCTTTTAAAGTAACAGCAGAACTCTTTTCACCTGTTTAAATATAATATATATTACATATGTGTTCCATTACTTACAGGTGACATGATCCTGGCACAAGTAGTATTTAGCACAGCATTTTGTCTACATAAGTAGGTAACATTTAGTATGTATGGGAAAATAGAACATTATATTTATGCAGATACGCCTACGCTTTTCATTTTTACAGTGTCAAATTACATAGGAAGCTCTATCAAGGTATTATCGATCAGTTTGATGTCATCTTGTCATATGTAGGTAGGTAATGTGTGGGCCAGACTTTTATTCTACTTATTTATAATTGTAATTTTTATGCTTCTACTCTTTTTGGGGGTTGAAATGAATAAATCGCACCTGAAGACATAAAATTAAATTAAAATCCGCAATTATTTAGTTCGCTATTGTGTAGACTGATTAGAAATGTGCTTATTTGCCAGGCAAAGGAAAATTAGAAGGGTCAAAATTCCTATTTAGTATTTTTTACTAATGGTAGGCCAACATCTGTAATCTCGATACAATATATAGTTCAATCTCTGTGTTAAATTTATATTAAGTTGTGTCGTATTCGTTAGTAATGAATGTGTAGCCTGAAGTCTGAAGTCTGATCTGAAGTGTACTGTAGTCGTATGACTTTACAATAGGTTATGTTATAGAAAGGTCACACTCTTACTGATATAGTTCGATTTAATGTTGAATATCCTTTTGACGATATAAGTAAATATATGTAAGGACTGAATGAGTTCTGTCTGATTCTCTCATTACCATCTTACCTTAAAAGGCGGCGATACTTTATATTATAGGCACTAATGTTAAAGTGTGTTAGCAGTTAACATTAAAGCACACACATTTAAGCTGGTTACAGCTAAAGCAATTTGCGAATTGAGTTAATAGAGTAGTGCCTTCTGGAGATAAATGGTTTACCTACGTACGTTGCGTTAGTACAAATTAGAAATGAATGTTAAGTTTGCATGTACACGGCAAGTAATTAATGAATAATGACTTTATTACTATTCAAGCAAGATTACAGTTGTATCTGTACTACGACTACGACTACAGTATATAATAAAAGTGTAACTCTGTGTTCAATTAGCAAGGTGATTAGGTCAGGACCAGGACCAGGCCAGGACAAAATAAATGTATAGACTACGGCAATGCCATGACATACAGATAAAAACATTAACAAATTTATCTGTAGGCAAATTGAAATAGGACAATAAATTCATTATAGTACTTTTGTACTGTAGATCGCGTTATTATCGTGAATCGTAATCGTAATGTGCATAAGCACAGGTAAATATATTTCTAACGAAAAGCATACAGATGTAGTAATAATTTTTTACATTTTTTACATTCATTAATTCTTTATACAAAATTGTCTCAAAAATGTGCACGAAAAATCAGGGAATTGCATTCCCTTACTTACCTACTCTCAAATGCAATCCATTCATCACAGCCAACATGTAGTTCAGTGTATCAACCCTTTGCATTAAATTTTGGCATTAAAATCAGATCTTGGCCGCATAATGGGCAAATCTGTGTGCAAATCTTTTGAATGAACGGTAACGGCCGGCCAAGCCATAGACACACTATAGATCAGACCAGGACAGATCGCAAAGGTGATTTGATTAATGGTTTTCAACACAAATGAGGGAAATGTTCATTTCGTGCAATGCTGAGCGAGAAAGAGTGATCAGATAATGATCTTATTATTGCTTATGTAAAATAAATGTTTGGTTGAGTTGAACATGGGCATGATCCTTTGTAGGTACAGTAAACTACACACATTTACTTAATTGTGATATGGTATGGTTATAGTTATGGTTATGTTACAATGCAAAGTAATTTAACTGTAGCAAAAGCAAAGGCAAAGGCTCTGATCTCAAGTGATGCGGTAACCATTAATGTTTTCTATGTGTTTACATGAATGTAATAATAATAAATGCGATGATGCGAGGACAGCCTTAATTCATCTTATAATATATAGAACGAGTTAGTTAGTTAGAGTTAGATTCTGTATCTTCTAAATATAATGATATGGTTTGTATTTATATGCATAACTATACAGTACCCAAATCTATTGACTATTGAAATCTCGTATCTGTTACAGGATCATAATCTTTGCCACTATTTATTAGGTAAAGGTATCTATGTACCTACAGTTACAGTACCCATATGCATAAGTACCTTAATCTTAATTTTGTTATATAAAATAAATTATATTATTATCTTTCCCAAAGCCACAAGTATTAATAATGTTTTATGCCTCGTGGCACGGGGTACACAACCAAACATACATTTCGAATTTCAATGCTCACTCTCTGTGTCTATACACAACATAATAATATGTAACTGCTACCTAGCAATAGCTTAAACTTTCCTTTACATTTTATTACATAATACATATAATACAGATATATTATTACATTATGTATTTATATTCAACTAGGTATTAGCATACCAACTGAACTTGCTTTTGCTTACAACTTACAACTATATATGCAAAATACAAAGAGCAAAGTCAGATCTCGTTACAACTTTTAAATATATGTATTTAAATAGTATCTCCTATTTATTTACACTTACTCTGACCAGCCCAGTCCAGGCCAGGCTTCGTTTGGCTAGCCACAAATACAAATACAAAGGCAAGGATTCGTTGTTATTAATTTAGTAGTTAAGAAAAGGTAAAGAGACTACATATAAATATAAATACTTGAGTGAGGCTGTACTTATTATTTAGTATTTTATGTCATGCTCCTTGTTTGCAGATCCTCAACTAATGGATGCCTATCTGTATGTTATAAATATTCTATGCAGATAGTGTATACAATTGAATGTAACTATTTTGTTCTGATTTCGTGCCAAAAGTGTTTTAGTCAACGTGAAGTCGAGTCTCGCTTCTCAAGCCAGACTTGGTTTTGGCTTGTTTGGAATTCAATCTTTATATTCTGTGTCTATCTATCTATAGTATACATGAATGTATAATGTTATACTGTTATTTACTACAGGGCCCACATAATATAATAAGTATTGGATTGAATGCAAAGTTGTGCTAAAAGAACAGGTACTGTTTCTGTTGTCTGCCATGCATTTTGCATGGTACTACCTGTAGCTCTATAGCTCCACTGCACTAGCACTGCACTAGCATGCGAATCCAAACTTTCTGATTCAAACACCTAACATTGGCTTCGCTTATCAAGTCAGGCCATTTTAAGTTGAGAGGTCAAGTTTGGCATCGTTATCTTGTTACATTACATACGTTACATTAGTGTGCACTGTGGAGCGTAATGTGATCTAATGTAATATATGTACCTACATATCATTAAACTATCTATCTATCTACGTATGTACTGTGTAAACTTAAGTATACAAAGATATACTACATAAAAGTGTTTGCATGTCCATTGTTATGTAAATGGTAAAGTAAAACTATAGATTAATAAATAAATAATATATGTCCTATACAGATAGAACCTACTGTATATGTAAAAAGTATAGTACCTACTAATACCTACGTGCATAAGTAGAATGAATGGGGGAAGAGCATGCAGAGAGAATTGAAAATTCAATAAAGTGTTGAATTGCACATGTAAGATGTAAGTAGTAGAAGCATTAGTATTGTTACATAGCATTACATAGGTACTAACACCTTGAGAATGATGCTGATGCAGTTAGTTTAGTTATTCGTACTTAGACAATTTTTAAAAAGATGGATAGCAAAACTTTAACTTATTGTTAAGTTAAGTAAGAGCAGAAGACGAAGAGGAGCGTAGCAATTCACATCCCATCAGCAGATCAGTGGACAAGATCAAGTTATTTGAGTTTGAGTGCTCAGTTTTCCTATTTCTTTGCCTCTCCTTTTCTTTGCGTGAATGTTCCAGCCCATTGGATTGGATTCATTCTCTTTTCTCACTTGTTTTTCCCTGTTATTCTCTCTGGCCTGCATAAATTCTGATATTTTATGAATAATGACTGAGATCAAAAACCTATTTCAATTCACACGCAGAAGAATATGAACGAGTTTACTTTATTTCTTACACTTCTTACACTACTACCTATAAGTATCCAAATACTGTATCTTTTATATAAAATATACATAAATGTGTTATATGTATGGGATTATAGCATGACCGGGTAATGTTTATGATATATTTATACGTGAGGGTAGTGAGAGTTTTATATCGTATAATGATCAGATCGGGTGTTGTTGTTATTAATGTAGGTATGTATAAAAAGTGTATATAAAGAGATGAGACATGAAGATGATGTATTTTATTAGTATACTTATAGTAGTGTGTGTGTAGTTTGGTAGTAAGTAAGAAGATAATGGTAATGTAATGCCAGTCAGTCTACTCTGAGTTATTATGTGATTCTGAAAGGTGAGGGAAAAGGTTATAAAAAGTTATTGAATGGATTGGCGATCGTAGAATGCAATAAACAGTTATTATCTAAGGTTAGGCTCGAATCAAATCGCCTTACTACTCACATCACATTATATTATACTATATTAAATTCACAGCCATCACACGCCAAGTCAGATCAAGCAATGCATTTCATAGTAATAGTGTAGCAAAAAACATAAGGAAGGAATTATGAGTGCGTTATGTATTGTATGTACAGATCTGTATGTACAAAGTACAAGTATATTGCGTTGCTTTGGATTTGGATTGGACAGATAGCAGAATTAATTTTAGAGCAGCATCAGTGACATCATCCTTTGCAGAATAAATGTTCTTTGCCCTTTTGAGATTTTTTCTCCTCAGATCATGACTTTATGTTATTATTTGCATGTTCTATGCATTTTATTAGAAAAGTGAACTGGTTAACTTAAGATAAAACATGCTAATGTATTATTCCTCCTCGATCTCCATTCAAAAGGATGAATTATCTGCATTTTCTCAGCTGCTTGCATTGCATTGCCTGCCCCTGACTCTGACTTGACTCTGACTTTTCCAACGGCTGTTCTCAATATAATCGGTGTTTCCGTACAAATTGCAAATTTATATCATGCTATGATTTCCATAAGATCCCAGTGTAGTCTATTTGATCTTTCCTTAGCGATCTTGACCTCTGGTTATTGCAAATTGCAAACTAATACCCTATGTAATATAATTTCCTACTTTTGATCCTTTTGATCGCTTAATTATGTATGCAAAGGCTAAGAAACGTATTAAGTATATTGAAAGAAGCAGACTCACGTCATGCTAAGCTACAATCAGCAAAAAGAATAGGAATAAAAGGCCATAACTACTTACTTACTAATTTAAGGCGTGTACCAATAGATCAGGCATAAAGAAATTATGATTATGATTATCTGCTGGGCACAGGCTACTAGATTATTTATAAGCGTTTGCCTATCTGTGTGGTACTTATATCAAATCGCATCTTCGCATCAATAGTTTCAGAATTCATTGAGTGAGTTCAAAATATAAGGCAAGATGGTAATACTTAATACAGGTTAAGTTAAGGTGTTCCTCCTGACTCTGACTCTGACTCTGACTAAATCTATATCTAGACAGAAAGACAGACAGACTTTGCATTGCAGGTGAGATAGGATATGGTAATGCATAATAATATTAATCAGCAGGTGTCAGGGATCAAATCCAATCAAGACCCGGCTAGAGGCTAAAAGAATAATATCTCTAATCTTAGTGTTAGCCTAGGTTCACCATCACTTCACAGTTTAAGATTCACGATCTTTCCATCCGTGCACCCGAAAATAAATCTATTTGCTACTTAACTTATAAGGGTTCAGTTCAGTACAACTCTCCAATTTTGTACGTGTTCTGTATGCGTTATTTTATTATTTTATTATTTTATAGATTATACGTGTGTAGACAATGCTAAATGTAAAAATGGAAGCAGAATTAGTGTCGAATGAGATTGCATGTATGAAATCGCATTATCAGAAGCCATGTCTTGGATTTAATAAGACGGAGAGCTCCTAGCTAATTGGAATGAGGGAAGACAGTCAATGGCATGGCAGAACACACCAGACAGACAGAAGTCATACATACACATAGGTAATCAGAATAGAAAAGAATTATTACATTGTGGTATGGTGTGGTGTGGTATTTCAATGATTGTATTAACTATTAACTTATGGGTTAATCTATACAATGCAATAGTAGCTATGTAGGTTCCTTAAGAAATTGGTCTTTAAGTAAGTCTTCAATAGAATTGAATTTAAGTAAGAGAGAAGTGAAGCTTGAATGAATGAATCAAATTAATTCGGGATTCACTCATGATTTAACCATACAAGATATTTTTCCAGTCCAGTCCAGGCTTAAACTGTTCTTTTACATATATAAGATAGTTCTAAGTCTATTCTTGTATGCAAGACACATATAATAAGTAAATATATCTCCACAGTGAATGTATAAAGAATTTTAAATGATCTCATCTCATCTACTATGTACTATAATGTGTTGTGGAGAATTGTTGATCGTTTAAGTCGTCAATTGCATTGTGTTTGCAGTTTGCACTTTGTGTGTATTTGCTTTGTGAATTTCCATCTCTATTGTTGTTCCCAGTTGGCACTAATGAATAAGAGGGTTGGTTTTCCTTGCTGATAAGTATGATGCTCACTAAACTTGACTTCGCACCCACATACTGCAAATACTAATACCTACAGCCTACAGCCTACAGTACAGTCAAGTAAAGTAAAGATATTAAGTAGGTATGTGCTTAAGAACCTCAACAGAATCTTTTATAAGGTAGGGAATGAATAAATGCATATTATGTATGCAGTAGGTACTACAATGTACACGTACACATAAGTATTTACTTAGTTTTTATGTTTATTTACCTACCTACATACCTACCTGGTTGAATTTGAATTTGAGATTGAGTTGACCATAAAGAATATCTTTGTTAAAGGGTTAAAACAATGGTTGGAGAATATTGAATGAAATGTGGGCTTCTGGCTGACATGTACGAATATTTTTGCATTGTGTTGTGTTGTGTTAGTTGGTTGTGTCGGTCGGTCGGTGGGTTAGTTAGCTCCCATCACATACATAACATCACTTAACATGAGCAGAATGCTCAACTTGATTAGTTAGTTAGCTAACTAGCTGTTGTTTTAGTTTATATAGTTTCTGTGTAATCTATTACCTGTATATATTTTATGTATGTACTACATAGTTAAGTTATGAAAAGGTTCAGTCTCATATTCAGGTAGAATACTACAACTAAAGGTCAAAATGTGATACTCAAACTCAACTAATTTGTATGGGTATTAACATAAAATAATACATTATATTCATTTCAGTCCTGGCTAAAGTTACCTACATATGATTAAAATGATTATGTATGTATGTATGCTGCATCTGTTTAACACAGAGAGAAATTCACTTCACTTAACTCCACAGGAATTTGCGGTTGCCCATAGACATAGACAAAAGAGAGAAATAAAAATGCATAATGGTACTGGCTATGCAAATTAATATTTTTTAAATATAACATACAGTACCTACAGTGTGCAGAGTAACATATAGTTTGTAATGTAAAAGTATGTATGATTTTATTTAGCACCTTCAATTCGGTATTATACATACATTACATACACAGGTACAGAGATGATAATTGTATATAAATATTCCTTAACCCAGTGCAATAGTACAGTGAGAAACTCGTTTCGGAGTTTTCTCAGCATTTTTCAGTATTCAGTGTTTTCCATGCATTATTTTTAATTTGAAGACATCTTGTGGTAAATGTGTGCCGAGTCAGCTAAGAATTTATGCATGTAATGTATACAGTATGCAATGCACATAAATGCCCTTCACTTTGAGATTGAATGATGGCGATATGATGTTTTCATTATTTGAGAGAATAGCTGAGTTGTCAATGTCAAGACCAACGTAACATACATGTACTTCTTTGACATTAGAGCTCCAGGTCATTTAATAATGAGTAAAAGATCTGGTTTTCCCTAATTTTCAATGTTCATGCCACAAAGAGCAACATTGTCAGCTTGGAGGAATATTAACTCTTTTAACCTCTTCAGTACAAAATACATGTATACGTGTAGTTATAAAACAGTTACCAAGGACCAACTACATAAATCCAT
>JAQFYC010005821.1:0-13498 GCA_034694165.1 Tomocerus mixtus | reverse complement strand
TATCATGTATTTAAACCTACCTTAAAAATAATTTGTAAAATTTTTGTGGTTTTATGTGCAGATAAACCTTTGGTGAAATTATCTGATATCAGCAATGTGATAAAAGGACGAAGACGAGTACATTTAGGCGACTTTCCTTCGTTGCAGGGAGTTAAAAAGAAAAATAGAAAAGTCTCAGTCATTTCGGTGTCTCCAGACGAGGGTAGTGACAGCGACACAGGCACATATACCAACTCAAAAAAACGGAAGCCATTTAAGCCACACGAGGGTAGTGACAGCGAGTCAGGCACATATGCCACCTCAAAAAAACGGAAGCCACCTAAGCCACACGAGGGTAGTGACAGCGAGTCAGGCACATATGCCAACTCAAAAAAACGGAAGCCACTTAAACCACACACCCACAAAGCCCCTAACAAAAAGTTCAAGTCTAAAGAAATAATTGAGTCTGATGACGATAGTAGTTCGGAAGAGGAAAAAGTGTCAGTGTCAATATCTGAAATGTTGAAAAAGAAGAAACATAAGCACAAACATGACAAACACGATAAACATGATAGACATGATAAACACCATAAGCATGCAGATAAGCATCACCACAGCAAAAGTAAGGTAAAAGAAATTGGTGGAAAGCCGAGCTTCTTTGATAGGATCACACTAGCGAAAAGCGATGTTACGGACAAAACAGATAAAAGTGACTGCGTAAGGCCTTCCAAGTCGGAGAAACATTCTTCTAAAGAATCAGACTCAAAATCTACATTAGAAAAGGTAACATTAGCTAGGAGTGACGTGACTGACAAAAGTGACTCTTCATCCAAACATTCAAAGCCCGATAAAGAGGACCCAGTTACTGAAAAAACTGTTGAAAAAGCGAACATAGAAAATGCTCCCCGAAAGGAGGAAAAAGAAAAGATTGACATCAAAGCTATGTTGCTGTCTAAAGCCAAGCCGGACTTGATTAAGCAACGCCTACTAGAAAAGTTTAAGCAGTTTACAGAGGCCAGGAAGGTTGTATCAGAGATAAAGGAAAAAGAAAATTCGGGCGAGGCTGAGGAAATGGCAGCGATTGGACTGAAAGTGGAGATACATTCTGTGAAAGAGAAAAATAAGGAAACACTGGAGAATAACATCCTTAATAGTATTCAGGTAACTTTTCACAGACTTTAAGACTTTCCGAATGTTGTGTAAACAATATCGACCGAGTGGGACACTGGGAGTAGGTAGACATCATTAAAGCTTAATTATTTATTTTCAATTTTCATACAGACTCCAATGGGTCTTCAGGATATGATTGAACAAGATGAACTAAACGAAAAGCGTGGCAACTCTCTAGATTCCGTGGACGAATTTATCCAATCTGTGCTACACAACAATAATGAGAAAGTTACAGAAAAGGAAATTTTACGGAGTTTGAAGGAAATTTATGCGTTGGACGAGGAAAATAAATCTATAGAACTGAAGGCAGAAACACAAATCAAAATCAAAGAAGTCATAGGGCAATTTCAGACCGTTATCGTTGCTCATCTGCAAGGAGGTGCACAATTGATTTCCCAATAATATCATAATAAAATTGCTAAAATTGTAATGACATATTCTTCAGTTGTGTAAACTAATTACTTTACTTGTTATTTTCAGGAGGATCCGACTCGGCGGGTAACAAGGCCGGAAGTGGCAACGAAGGCAGTCCTAACAGTGAAGGAGCTTCAAGTGTGGAAGGAGCTCAAGGATCTACTGGTGGAAATACTATTACCAATAACGAACAAGGAAATATTGTTATTTTAAATGATAGTCAATTACCGAGCGGAGAACTGACCATAGGGAATTACTTTCTTATTGGCCGTGAGGTATGTGCCTAATTATTATAATTTTGCAAGTGCGAGATTATTAAAATTTAGCTATTTGTGACTACAAGTTAGTATTTACTCCACAATTTGATTAATATCCTGTACCCTATTTAGGAAAATGTAATTAACCTGAATGCTTTGTTTACAGGGATATCCTTTACAATTAATGAAATACGTGGGAGGAAACAACTTCGAGCCATTGCAGATGTCGAACTTCACTCCCCAGCAATTAAGTGTTATGAAAAATTCCCTTCTGTAATCTCATAACTGCACTTACACGAATATTGATAGAAAGGTCGCACAACGTCCTACACACTATTACATAATGTTTTAATAGTAATCGTAAGGCTAGCTACTTAGTCGCTAAGCTAATTCATAAATTAATTAAAAACTACATATAATGTAATATTAGACTAGAGTAGGTATGCCATTCGGAATTATAATATGAATATTATGACATAATCAAATGAAAGCAGAATTGAACATTGATATGGTATGTACAAGTAGAAACTTTTCTTATTGCAGATGTGTGATTTACGTCAATTTTTGCTGTGCATATGTGCTGTTTGTAAATGAATTTAAATTGAAACTAATGTTTTATTTGTTAATGAAATCCATAAATGAGCAATGAACGATTAAAGTAATTAGTTATTAATCGAACGAATGATTTATTAGTTATTATCATAATATTATTGCATTTATTCTAGAGTATTGTATTTTCGAAAGTTATTTCTTGGTTTGGTTTGACGCCACGTGTAATTCCTAGGTAAATGGAAGCGGGGGTTCGGACCAGCATTCGGTGCGTGGTGCAAAATCGGGGCACCCAACAACTGAAAACCGTTGTATCCACCAATGGGTGCTCCGTAGCTTAGTAGAGGACCTAAAATTTAAAAAAAGGCTTTAATTTTAAACTTGAATCATACTTCTACTCAACTCTAGTTACTTTTTTGTTAACAAGGAGTGAGTACATCGTGGTGCACTTATGACTTATGCATTATGATATGTAAATGAATCAACTAACCAGCAATATGTGACGGTGCGATCTGCGTAGCAATGGGTTGCTGCGAAGGCGGTCCTAAACGCAATAAAATCATAAAATCGTTAAAAACTGCAATTATTTCTGTATAGTTTCACTAGTAAAGCAAAGGAATGACTGGACTTACACTTGATATCTTTAATTCAATGTGATAATTAGCCTCTAAAAGTGACTTAGTATAATAAAATAAGTAATTATATTGGATAACAGACCTGCCATTGGTGTCGGTGTCAACAAATTTATTGCGGGCGATTGTCCAGTTAGCTGACTCAATGTTGCTGTCGTTGCACCCATCATTGGTGGAGGTGGTGGCAACTGCTGGTGCGCTACTGCTTGGTTATTATAAGTTGGCAGAGACGTCGCCGCTAATAATTCAAGAAAATATTCAAAATTTAACAGTAAGATTTATACATCATAAAGGTAACAATATTGTTCCCCATTTCAAAATTTTAACCGCATAAAAAGGCAATACTGCATCGCTTATAGTAAATAGTTGTTTAAAGGATTAAACTAGTTTTAAGGAACTGTACTTACGTTGAAAGTAGAATGGTTGTTGAGTATTGTGAACGTATGAGAGAGAGAAAGTTGGCTGATTAGGTGCATATGGGAAATCCTTCATAATTTTCGGCCCTTGAGATACATTCTGCTCAGAGATACAAAATTTTGCAATTACTGAAAATTCTAAAAACTGCTTGGGCAATTTATACTAAGTAAGTACCTGACTAGTGACGAATTGTTGTTGTGGCACAACGAATGGAGTAGATGCACGGTAATTATTAAGACTAGAATTGTTCGGTTGCACTATATTATTTAGCATGTAGTAGCCGTGACACCCTAGCTGTTGATTGCTCTGCGGGTGAGCTGCTTGGGGTGGTGGAGGTGGCATCCAGCCTGCCTTGTAGTAACCTGTACAAAATCAAAAAGACATTCTGTAAATAATGTGTGCTTTCGAAGGATGTTTTCTATTTGTTTCATCTTACAACCAGTCAAAATGAAGTGAAAGTTCGAAAAATGTTGCATGTTAACTAGTATTGCAAAAAGGAGAAAGTAATTTGGGAAATATATTCCTGTAGTATTTAGGCTACAATCGTCAGAAAGAAATAATGATAGCGTTATGAGAGCAATAAGCAACCTGTGTAAACACCTCTAACGGGAAATATACGGGAAAAGAAAGTCCAAGAATGTACAATGAAGGAAAAATGAGCAAGAAAAACGGAGAAAGCGGGTAACGGAAGCAAAGTACTGACTGAAGGAAATTGGGAAATATGTTGCTTTTGCTTATCATTACTCACATGTGGTTCACAGCTCAAATCATGTATTTAGTTACAAATCGTAACGCATAATTACAAATTGGCTGAAAATTTTTGGTTATAACCTTCGAGATCATGAGTGTGTTGACTATATGAAGTTCCCGCATAGTTTCCATACAATTCAGCCGTATTCGATTCGATGGGAACAAACACTGTTTGATAGTTGATCTGATTTGTCGCCGCATGATTATTTTCTTGTATCACTGGCATCTGTTGTTCATGATGTTGTTGATTCATTGGCTTCGGAGGATTCATAGGATCAAAATGGTACACACTTCCGTCTACATTCTTTAGTGTTTGTCCACTCTGAAATGATCATGAACATATTCAATATAATAAAATAATAATCATTCTGAAAAATATAATTTTTTGTACATACGTTTGGGTCGATGATAATGGATCCTGGTGGTACATTTGACATGTCAGTCACAGCCCAGAAAACCACCTGGTTATTTTCCACCGACGTCGGTTGATGATTATCATAATTGTCATTAATTGGTGTTGTGGACAATGAGGGTGGATTGCTGATAATGATCAATGGCTCTTCCTGTTGCGGGGCGGGTTTCAACTTTCCCCTGTCGATTAAATCAAGACTTTGCGCTGACTTGTAACCACTGGAAGCAGGACTTAGTCCACTGGATGAACTTGAGGAGTCTAAATGAAAGTTGAATAATTAGTAATTAGCAATACAACCGGAACATTTCATATTATTTACAATATAACTACAGGGTAAGCCATATGGATCCAGTCCTATCTCCATGTATTAACTTTCACCATCATAAATTATGCACATAGTTATTACTCTACAGTGTACAAGATTTATACTGCACAGTCCTAACTTTCTCCTTGTAAACTTTGACCCCTATGTTCACTAAGCAATAAAATGTACCAATACATAGAATATAGTGGTAAAAGTTTACATGGAGAAAGTTAGGACTATACAATACATCAGGCGCATCCTGGTAAGTACATAATTTGAAAAGAGCAAGTTGTAGGCTGACTTCTGCGTAAATATTTAACAAAGACTTGTCTAAATAAATAATCTGTGTTGGGCTGTGTAAATCTGAGGGAAAGTAGAAGACCGTCTATGTGAATAGTAGTAGTAGTTCAAGGACAGGTATGGCGAAAGTAAAACATGTTTCAGCGGCACATGACACTTGATAAATGACAGAATTCTTCGGGGAATAAACCTTCTATCATTTTGCAATCTATCTTTGTTTTGTAATGTCGATCTATTAACTAAACATAAGTACACCATACAAGGTTTGCAAATGCGCTTTTAGATTTTTTATTTATTTCAGACTATTCTTGTATGTAAGAAATCCTTGTACCCTTTGCTTTCTTTAAAATAATTTAGGTACACTACTGAGTCCTTTTATATTATAAGGCAAAAGCTGGCAGTCCCAGGTGAAAGTAAACTTTCACCAGGGACTGTAGTATTATTCAACTGTATTGTATTCCAACGAGTTACCCGTAAATCCTTTCACATATATATACAGTACAGTTTTCCAATTTTGCACTAACTTTTACTTGGTGGAAGTGCAAACTAAATACCAATTTAAAGCTCTAGTTGTACCACCTAACGCAAAAGAGGTGCATGTATGCCTATTTAGTTTATTTCAAGAATCAATAGGTATTAACCTTGTTTGTTGAATAGTCTGTTATGACCAGAAGATTGGTAGCCTCCAAAACTGAAAGATTTTGCCACAGGAGGATTTTTTATACTTCGCTGAGTCTCAAAGCTTTCCACCTTCAACAGTCGTGTAGGTGGCCGCAACGAGTTTCCAATCGAATTGTCGCTATCTGTAGAGGACCATAACCTTTGGTGTGGATTACTATGGTGGTGCCACTCCACTGTTCTTTGACCTGCTTGATGTTGGTGTTGGCGCCCCTCGTGTGCTACTTCATCCTGGAATTAAATATCATGACTTGGGATCAAAATTGTGTTTAAAAATTGTAAAAACGAAAAGGAATTATGCTATAACTAATTAGGTGTGGTGTGTATTATTTCCAAGTAAACTTACGTTATTAAAAATTCTACTCCTGGCTTTGTTGTAGTCCGAGGCCTTTTCTTCGAAGGATTTAGTGACTTGATTTTTTGGCATACTTTCTGCCGGTTTTGCATTTTCCCTTTTTAATATTTTTTTGTCTGCAGCAACTTCTTCCTTTTTAACGTAATCCCGAAATCTGAATTCTGGTAATTTTGTTTCTTTACATTTACTCACTATGACGCAGTTTCCAGTTTGACTATCCAAATTATGTTCTAGGTTGTAATAAGCACTAATTCGGTGTACCAGCATTCGCTGGTACGATGTCATCTGCGGAAACGGAAGTGTTGTTCTCCTGAAAGAAATTATGTAATAATGACGAATAAATAAACATAAAAATTGACTGACTATATACACTCTAGCGTTCCAAGCAACATTATGCGTTTGTGTATCTAAGGTACAAACAGCTTACAGCTTACAAATAGCGCTATTAACTTCATCGAAACAGATAATATAATCAAAATTCAATGAATCAATTAAAGTAATTAACCATAATGTGTGTTTAATGTTTACGTACTTAGTGTCTTTGATGAAGTTTACTAAGTCTGACTCAATTCTAAGGATGACATTTTTATCTTTTTGACTTTTGTTCATCGTTTCAATGATGAACTGTAGCAGTTCTTCTTGACTCTGTGTGGCCACTGGCCCTTGTACTGATTGCGAGCCAGGTACATGATAACTTTTTTCCGATGCTGGCGGCTCTTCCGTGCTTTCTACAGACAGATTCACAATAAA
Source organism: Tomocerus mixtus (assembly GCA_034694165.1). Lineage (NCBI taxonomy): Eukaryota > Metazoa > Arthropoda > Collembola > Entomobryomorpha > Tomoceridae > Tomocerus > Tomocerus mixtus. The sequence continues at coordinate 6,531 of JAQFYC010005821.1, read as the reverse complement.
AGGACTTTACGTAAGAACAACTTGAACATCAAATTCCTTTTCTTTAACACAATACCCAATAAATGCTACCCAATAGGATTTTTAAATAGTAGAGATTAAAAAAGGTGAATATCCTATAAAAGTTTACCTCTAGAGATGTTGATTTGATTGAAATTGAGGTTATCGATTTGACTTTCATCTACAGCACTATTGTAGTAAACAAAGTTTTTCTTCTTATTATCCGTTGGAGATTCATCGTAAACTGCGTGTGAACGGGTGAGCAGGCGGCTCTTAACTCCAGTCTGCAAAATCATCAATTAAATCGCGTAATATTAATAATATTATCATTAAAGTGGCTGACCTTTATAATATTATGCTATAGAACGGCCATGGCCTATATAGAGCAGTTTATAGCAGCAGTGGCACCATAATGTACATGTATATATACATACACACAATAGAATATATATAGCAGTATATAAGAATGAGTAAGTAAAGAAGAAGGAAAGGATGATCGTGATTTAGGTTTTATTTAGTACTATTATTCTTACCCTGACAATTTTTTTGTCAGTCGTATTTTTGCTGTTCGGATTGTCCTCGCCGCCGCTTTCCATTCCCTATTTAAATAGGAATTATCAGAAAATCCAGTTTGAAACTACAGGATTAGGAAATGCGAAATTTTGAATACTTACTGGAAATGGGATAAAGAAAAGACAAAATCTATTTCAGTTTCGTCGGTCTGTCTCTCCGAGTCAACTTGACATGCGCAATAACATTAGAAGAATAAACCTTTTTGCAAAGCTCCCTTCCCTGCCTAACCTAACTTCCTAACTATCCTTCTTTGCCTGCCGTACTGTCTGCAATACAATTCAATAGTGTCCTAGCCTACTAGTACCTTCTTTAGCAGAGATCTATAGTATATCCTCCATATGCACTGCATTTTGCATGCATGTACCTACTTTTATATACTTTTACCTTCACCATCACTTCACACAAGATATTATAACGCCAGAATTTGCCACACATACATGCTTATAGCATACAAGACTAATAAGACCTATAGATACTACACACACACACACTTACACACAAGATACATTATACAAACACAATCTCTTCCACTACATGGTATCAATTAAATATGGAAACATTAAACAAACTGTCATGTCACATAATTTGGTCAATAATTATTACCTTCGTTTACATTGACCTCGTGTCAATACTACTAGCTGTGCATGTGTACTAAACACACGTACTAAACATCTACTCATGTATTGTAGTACCTACCTACTACTGCAGACGCAGAAGAATATGACCCATTAGTACATAATATATATTATATAGTCATCCTAGTTTAGATTTTAATTAAATTTTTAATTGTATCAATTACAGATTGGACAAATTGTAACGTCAAAAGCTACAAACAGGCAGGCCTTATTTGGTTCCTATGTAATACCTATTGCTTTTATACACTTGGTCTTCCATTTTTCACCATTGTAAACTTTCACCACAAATGTGTCATATTCTGCATTTGTATAACACTATGGGTATATGAAGACAGGCGAAACGCTTCCTCAATACTTACAATTAGTAAAAGCATAGGTAGTACAGAGATGTTTTGTGGAATTAATCATCCATTTTCTCCATGAAAACTTTCACCACTAGATACTATTATTACCCTTCTTGTGCCTCTCTGCCTTTGTGTGAACGCTTCAAGGCACAATCATAACTGTTCGGGTTATTTGCTTTCGTTAATTTTGCGGTATTGTTGTCTAAAATTCGAAATCCCCATAAGATGGGATCGAGATCGCTATTTATAATATTAATGAGTGAAAGTTGCCCATTTTTGGGTTTTATTGGGGATTTGTAAAATTGTGAAAGTGTTCTGGAAGTCTCTTTTTAAGTAGTATAAAATAGAGAAATTCATATAACATAATAGTAGAGAAGGCATGGAGAAAGTCTGGGTGACAATCAACGTTAAAAGAACATCACTAAATAATAATAAATAAATGCAATGCCAAATCTGCCGTATAGTTAACAACGTGTGTGTACTGAAACTGTGCCAAAGTAGAAAAAATTCTACCGTATCTCACTTTATAGTATAGGTACCATACGCAATGATTTTTATTATATAATGAGAAAACGTCAGGCTGTCCCTTTTGCTGATATTATAATTTGGCATAGGTTGTAGGAATAATCGTGGATAACTTATATAGGTGGATTTAGACATAAACTTTAAAAATACGGCAGTAATTTTGCATGGTGAAATTATGTGCTTTCTCCTCAGTTTTTACGCTTAATTGACACACTGTCTTGGTACAGAGTGCTGAGGTAAGAGGCTAACTTTTCTACATTTCTTTAAGACATGATAAAATTCTGCCACATTATATCCATTCATACTTAATACTTTACTTACAAAGGTTCTTACTACATATATCTAGTGTATATGATATACACAACTCGCGTTCACAGTGCACACACATATATAATGATATTGTCCTCCGTCAGTGTATCGTACTGTTCCGTGCATTTTATTCTGCAGCAGCAGAGGTAGATCTCTTGTAATTTTGCTGACAATTCATGTCTTCCACCGTTCCATGTATACCTTCCCATTTCCCATTTTCAGCTCTACTCAGTTCCTTCAACCTGACCAGCGAAAAAATTAAAGTGAAGTAAAGACCTATGTATTAATTATGGATATACGCAGTTAGATGAACAAAATGATTGCAAAGAGCATAACATTAGTCTTTTCTTTTTATTACTAGTAATAAGCCTGTTGTCCAATGTTTGAATATGAAAGAACTGTTTGTAGAATAAGCCCACCTTTTGCAAATAATTTTCCATGCAAAAATGCAATGTCCATTGCTGATGGATTGTTGAAACCTATGCCGACGTTTCTGGCATTATAATCACTGCTAATTCATGACACTACATAATACAAGATACAGCACAGTGTAGGTTGACAATACGTACTACGACAGCTGACAGCAGAAGTACACGTGTGCTTTCACTTGTAATTTCACTTGCTTTCACCATGTACTTTTAGTATAGCTCGGCTAAATACGTTAAACTTGATCTAGTTTTTGGATATTAAATAATTTGTGGTACGCTTATGAATGATGTACCTATATTAATTGATATGCTAGTGTAGGCTGATTGCCTAGACTTGAGAGAGAAGTGTGTCTGCAATGTAAAATTGAGAGAACGTAGCCGCTTTATATGTTGTTCAGTCCTATATGGAGTGAATTACTGATAATGTACCTCAGGGGGAAATCATTTGACTGTTAGAAATAACAGTTGAGGATAATATGTAAATATTATGAATCAATTAATAACTGACGACGACGAAAACCATATATCTATAAGCTTTCTCCAACTTTCTCCATACGATTACCATTTACATAAATTTACTTACCAGAACTGTTGTAATAAATAAATATTCGGTAAATAGCATGTGGCAAACATTTTTTATGACAGATATACGCAATATACCTAACCTACCACGCTTTCACTGAAGAATTTTACATTTATTCTAGTGCGCCAGTTAGAGAAAATTTGCTTAGAAGGTCCACAATTACTCGAAACATTTGAAAAGATATCAATATGACTTTTATTATTTTAACAATGCTTTACATTGCAGCACATTTTTTCGCGTTTATGCACGCGCTTATTATATCGCATGTACAAATTGTTTATTCGCACAATACATGTATGCACTTATAAAACTGGGACTGCATATGGATTATGGATTCATTTAATAAATTCCATTATTCCACTGTACAGCGTATACAGTGCTCCATTTTGTCTTCTTAGTAGCAACCCGAACTGAAATTTTACACTATGAATCTATAATTAATTAGATACACAAGTACAAAATTGTTCACTCATCTTAATCTTGAGTATTAAAGTTCCTTTCTTTTATTAATTGTATAAAACGATTGAATTACATTTTCAGCTATGTCAGCTATATAGGAGTACAATTTGTACATTGTTAGATATTAGTAGTATTAGTACTACACAGGAGTAAATGTACACAATTAATAGGTAAATGTAATACGGTTGGGTTAAGTGATGTAAAATGTTTCTTAAATAAAATAAATTAGAACTTAATTAACTTATGCTAATACATATATATTATATACCAACAGTAACAAAATTAAAAATCAATAAAATTAAATAGCACAACACGGTACACGGTACGTACATACTATAACAATGACATTAAACATTTAAAGTATAAAAATATGAATATAGTAATTTAGAAATCACTGGAATGTTGATTGAACTGAAGATCTCCTTTACTCATCATGTGTAACTCGAGGTTTGTGTCGATCTTACTATCATTAGATGCCCCTAAATGACATGTATGGCGGAAGTCTGTCGGTAATCCAATATCAAGATGAGTGAGACGTCCATTACGACGGTGGTTTTGCAGTTTTGGCCTGGATGTAGAATTCTGAAAAGTCAAATATAGGGCTGTTGTCAAATAAATGTTTTCATCGTATTACAGAGAGATTGTGGCTACTTAGGTACAGTATATCATCATAATAATATATGATGATCTTTGGATGATGGTGCATCCAATTCAAACATTGTTCCTTTATGCATATACTTATGTACTTATGTAATTGGAAAATATTTTCTTAGACGGGTCTTAATTCATCTTGAATCATTGATACTGATACTGACATTAAATTAAGCAGTATGTGCTTGTGCTATATAATTATGACCTATAAGTACAATATGTAAAAAAATAAAAATGTCAAATTTATCGTAACACACATGTTTTCAGTTAACTAAAGAGCAGTTTGAGGAAAAAGCAAGTATTGACGAATAGTTAACTAACATTGAGACACCTAATTAATAGATTAAACTGACTTTGGTATATACCTCTATATAAAGAGCGTCTACTCAACTTAACGTTTACTTATCTTCAGATAAGTAACACTACAAAAGGGCACATGCATGTACAGCCTAATCTACAGTGACAGTACATGTAGGGAAGGTCCTAACTAACAAATTACACATTTTTTAAATTATAGCCTCTTCACTTGGAAAGCAAAATAAAATAGGTCAAAATCTTTCCGTACCGAGCTATTGCGTTTACGCACTTAATGCTAGACCCTTTTTACACTTTTCTACGTGTCTATTTAAAAAATTGATGGCCCTGTCGCTTAACTTGATTGAAATGAGCACTTCTTTATACACTTAAAAATGAAGAGTTAATTTTATGTATATATCCTTTATTTTAAAAATCTCAATTAACAAAATATCTGTAGATTTTAACAAAAAATTCAAACCTGTTGATGGCAGCAAGAAAAAAGATTTACAATGAAATCCAGTTGATTCTCCAGTACGATCCTAGATCTATTACTATTACCATTATTGTGACTAGTCAGTGACATTTTTACTTTTGGTGATATCACATTTGATTTGTTTTCGGATTTAGATAGGTTTTTAAATTGGTTTTTCACCTACCATCACCTACGCCGATTTTGCTTACTTAAACTTTTCTTAACATACATAAACAACTACCTTTCGTATGCTGAGTATGTGTATACGTATGTATATGTATGTAGAATGTGTGAATGAAATTCTGCTTGTGATATGATGTTGCTTTGCTAGTGCTAAGTGCTAGCAGAGTAGCAGCATTTCTACATAAACAAACAGTGTTTAGGCTTACTTACATACGTGCATACAACAATCTTTTAAAACTTATATGGTATGTACTAATACAAAACAGTACAACTAGAACCTATATACATGTATACTGAACTCCCAAAATATGTCAAATGCATATTGCTTAGCATACATACATAAACAAATGTTCATAGACAACGGAACAGTACTTAGTACAGTGTAACGTCTTTAATAGGGCCCTTTTGATAAATCTTTACTTGGATGTATGCAAAGGAAAGAGGTAGGGGTAGGAGGCCACCTTAATAACATTGCCTAAACGCTTTAATGTTGGATTGCTTACGTTGAAATAGATGAAGCAAAATAAAAAACATATTTCGAAAAATGTTTGAGGCGACAAATATTCAGGTTGTTGATATATACGTACCTTATTGTCGCGTGCCCCTTTTCTTTATAAATGAATTTTTCTATTGACTCAATAAGTCACTCATATTTGATGCCAAGTACACGCACTTATTTAATATATTGAACATTTACATTCACATTGGGTAATTAACGGCCCATCTATCCATTATTCGCATGTAGTGCATTTGGTCTGTTTGTTTGTGTCACATAACTGTGTCGTAAATGTATCTTTTTGTGGAACAGAAATTAGGGTAGGCCTACAGATTGAACAGAGCCTACCTAAGTACAGAATTCCGATGCTTGTTATACACGTAAACTAGATCACAGCTACTCTGGACTCTGGGCCACTGCACTGGTTTTGTATAAATGTACTTTTGTAGGTTTAGAGGGTTATGTTATAAGTTATCCGGAGAAGTATTCTGTAGAGCGGAAACACTGTAGATATAGCGATGATTGTGTTTACCTTATGTATGTACGTTTTCACCATGCATGTTATAACATACCTACTAG
>JAQFYC010005820.1:0-13499 GCA_034694165.1 Tomocerus mixtus | reverse complement strand
AAAGAAAAAAAATAAAGCTGTAACAATCTGTGATAATACAATTAATTGCTAAAAATTAGGATTTTTATTCATACTACACAAATACAGTACCTACACCACATCGGAATTGTAAAAAAATTAATTAATACTGTATACTAGGTCAATACTCAGTGGCGGATCCAGAAATTATATTAATGGGGGTTCAAGTGAGCATAGCCGTAGCCACAAATCAATTTCGGTGGGCTGAAAATTTTTAGCTGCAAATAGTAAATACATAAATGACTGAACAAATTAGGATTTATAATCCATGACAACTTTCACTTACCGCAGATGCAGTCGCAATTTGCCCCTGCCGAGCTCCGGTTTTAGTAGCCTGAGAAGAAGATAACAAACTTGCCACGAATACGTTCACAAGTAAGAAGAAAATCATAATGAAAAGGGTAGCACAATTAGCTGATATACTGCTTAAATAAAAATAGAATTGTTCCTCTGGTAGGGAAATAAGTTTTGTTCGTTATTTTACTTTCTCTGGTGTTTGCCAAACAAGATATTCGAACAAAGGAGGATTTCCGACTACTGGCATTCAATAATTTTTTCTCCCTTGTTTATATACAATCTCATTGTCGCCCAAAACATTTCCTGTCGTCATTGTAATTGTGAATTATTTATGTTGCCATTACTTCTGACGTCCAGATTCTTTGGATGAAAAATGTAGCCTAAATTATGCAATAGTGAATTTAATTTTGTTTTGCATATTCAATTGTGTTTACGCAAAAGAACCAGTGGAAAGAGTAAATAAATTGTGACCCACATTTTTCCATGTGATATTACTCATATTGTCCAGTGATACTGCCTGGATTGAAAATTTACCTTATAGGTATGACGATATTAATATAGGTCATGTATTTTGCATCACACTTTTTTATGATTCTCAAGATTGCTGATCTGCAATATAAAAAGCCTCCAAAAATTGTATTGAAAAATTGTACTAAACTGGTCTACTTGATGTTTCTTTCTTTATCCACCCAGGTACATTTGGTGTACGCACTTACATTACTTTCTTACTCAACCGGACGTGGATATTAATACTAAATGGGGGCTTTTACCCATTGTCCATGATATTAATAAAATACATAATGTAACGAATATACGGTAGGAACTCTCTTTGATGAAAAATCCATCAAAACGGCATATGTGTATCAATTATGCAATTCTGGAGAATTTCCCATGGGTTCTAACTTCACACCTACAGGCTTCTATTTATATACAACAGGCTACACATATAGGCAACTGAATAAAGGCTGGATTGAAGTTTTCTATTCATAAAAATGTTAAAATAAAGAGTTTGCCTACTATTCACGCCATCACTGCCAGTGTTTTCTTGGGACATATATAATGCAAGTTTTATAATCTTTCTAGCAAATCACTATAATATGAAATCATGCGTTTTTGTTCTTTTACTAGTGTGAGAAGCAGCGAACCCGATCGCTGTACCTTAAATATGCATTTTGGACAGAAATAAACTTTATCGGTGGATAGCAAACATTTTACCTCCTACTGTATCTATATAAGTAGATAGGTAATATTATAAAATATTTTCTATCACTTAGTGGTTCTTGAATTCGTAAGTTGAGCGTACATTACACACAATAGCTAGTAGTTTTACATTTACTTTGAGTATATGCAAATATTTTGAAAATTTATGCAACTTGCATCAAGTATTTAAAGTAGCTACAAACCAACAAATGCCGAATCCCTTTCCCTAGAATAATAAATAATTTTTCACAAACGCACCCTGACCAATACAATTGCCCATGTACGTTGAATGCAAACTAAATTAACAGACGTGGATAGCAAAGTCGTAATGAATCAGTACAATTCTGGAAAGTAAATTACCTATAAAACCTCCATTTTATTTTTTCAAATGTTATTTGGTATATTACAAATAATGTATAATTATTCTAATTGTTTGTACACAGTCTTTTCCAATATAAAGGATATCAGATTCTTAAATAAATCTCTTCAACTCGTAAATATCTATTACAAACCAAATTCCAATTAGAGTGGTATAGCGGGATGGGAACCTGTTACGGTAATTTAAGGGTTATTTTGGCTGTGGTCACTACGAAATTCAAGGCGTTCTGAAAGCGACAGTTAATATTCAACAGTATGACTATTAGTGGACTAATATGCTTTGCTACGCTGAGAACATTTCTAAACGTTTATTGCCATTGGTAAAACAACTCTATTAAAAATATTTTACACATTGCAATGTGTGTTGGGCGGGCGTGTTCTTTCTACTGATTGTTACAACACATAACAATATAATTTGTAGAAATGTTCATACCACGTAGCAGCACGCGTCATTGTGCGAATGACTAGAAAAACTACTTCGTTCTACGTCCAAATATGCTTTGCTCCCTCAATTGCACCAAATTAGGAAAATCTAATACTCAAACTTTTTCAAAACCAGATCAATCCTTGTTGATTTTAGGCCTCTTTTGCTTGACAGATTAATCAGTGATATATCTTGTTTTTTTAGATTGTTGTTCGGAGTGAATCTCCTTGAAATAATCGTGTGCATCAGTGTGTGATGATTTATAAGTTCATTTCAACATAGTAAATAGATAGTACAATATTCGAAAGTAAGTAGAGTGGAGACCACCGATCTGTGGATACTGGCCAATTGGGCCATTCATTAAACAAGCTAACGCTCTTTGTAAATGTAAAACTCTGGAGGATCAAATACACAATTAGAGATAATCAGTGATATAAATTGTTTTTTAGATTGCTGTTCGGAGTGAATCTCCTTGAAATAATCTTTTGCATCAGTGTCTGATGATTTATAAGATCATTTCAACAGTAAATAGATAGTACAATATTCGAAAGTAAGTAGAGTGGAGACCACTGATCTGTGGATACTGGACAATTGGGCCATTCATTAAAACAAGCTAACGCTCACAATTAGAGATAATCAGTGATATTGTTTGTTAGATTGCTGTTTGGAGTAAATCTTCTTGAAATAATCTTTTGCATCAGTGTCTGATGATTTATAAGATCATTTCAACATAGTAAATAGATAGTATAATATTCGAAAGTAAGTAGAGTGGAGACCACTGATCTGTGGATAATGGACAATTGAAACAAGCAAACGCTCGTTGTAAAAGTAAAACTCTGGAGGATCAAATACACAATTAGAGATAATCAGTGATATAAATTGTTTTTTAGATTGCTGTTCGGAGTGAATCTCCTTGAAATAATCTTTTGCATCAGTGTCTGATGATTTATAAGATCATTTCAACAGTAAATAGATAGTACAATATTCGAAAGTAAGTAGAGTGGAGACCACTGATCTGTGGATACTGGACAATTGGGCCATTCATTAAAACAAGCTAACGCTCACAATTAGAGATAATCAGTGATATTGTTTGTTAGATTGCTGTTTGGAGTAAATCTTCTTGAAATAATCTTTTGCATCAGTGTCTGATGATTTATAAGATCATTTCAACATAGTAAATAGATAGTATAATATTCGAAAGTAAGTAGAGTGGAGACCACTGATCTGTGGATAATGGACAATTGAAACAAGCAAACGCTCGTTGTAAAAGTAAAACTCTGGAGGATCAAATACACAATTTGAGAAAGAAGACGACAAAGAATAGTAAGGGATATAAGATACATTTGGAACACAGAGTGACACTATTCAGTTTCCTGTACTACAGTCTTCAATCTGAAAATTTAGAAACTAGTCACAATTTTCTTCAACATTGGCGCAAAATAAAGTTCTATAAAATTACAGCATTGGCTAAACATGCCCAACTTGATTAATTTCTAGTCATACAATTTTTAGTTTAACTACACTTCACCATTTGTTATCGCAAGAATGTGTATAAGGTAAGGTATGCAACTACTGTGTCCAAGGTATCAGTATCATACTTATTCTCAGATTACGTCTTTCACATTCACTAATTGTGGTTCTGGCAAATAGAGACCATGAATAGCAATATTTCCTTGGGGCATCGATATTACTTCATCGAATTTCGTTCTCCCCTTTCCCCGTCGTAAAGACGAGGAGATATTTTTTCAAATAAACAATTTCTTTCTCCCCTTTCCCTGTCGTAAAGATGCGGACATATTTTTTTAAAATAAACAATTTCTTTCTCTATAAAATCTATTAAGCAAACATGTGCTGCCAATATAGAACTACGCGGTTAACTTATTTTGATACTATATACACATTCTTTTCATAGCGATACAAAATTATTTCAACGCCCGAACAAATTTAATCGACCTTTATGTTGACAAGGTCGAAGAGTTCCGTCAGATGTTATAATTTTTTCATATGGAGGTAACTTATATAAACTTCCTAATCCTACTAGTACGGGTTTAGATTTGAGCATACGCGTAGCTAAACGAACAATATCTTCCTGATTTACTTCATCTGCAAAAACAGAAGGACAAGTTATTATCTGTTTGAAAACCTTGAAAAAAACATAATTTGTTAATAATTACGACTCAATTAATTACCGATTAGATTCATGTACTCATTTGGGTTGCGATAAAATCCTTGCGCCAAAATCTGCCTACCAATATCTTCAAATACGACAGGCCGGGTTTCCAGGTTCATCAAAAGCATCGACTTCAACTGGACCTTAGCACGCTGTTGAACAAACAGTTTTGGTTATAAGCTAATCATAATTATTTTAATTGATATCTTCTAAGTAACTCTTTCATTTTTACCTGAAATTCCGCTACATCCATTACGGTTGCCATGCCTTGTAGCTGTGATATAATGACTTCCGTTAAGCTTTCCATATAACCAGGTGCGGCACAACCATAAATACAGAAAACTCCAGAATCTCCGTAGCAATTGTTGTAAGCAGTGACATTGTACACCCAAGGTCTCCTGTCAAACAAAGAATTTGAACAGATATTAAGTGCTGCGAGAGCTACGAGAAGATATTTCTAAAACACTCTTTGAACTTAAATAGAATGCTAAAATTTTACACATAAAATATTTCCTTGTAACTTACAAGTTCAAAACATGTGTGTACAAACGGGAGTACATTCCCTTCCCAGGGCCACCTGCGCTAAACGATCCGCCTCCACCCATCATGATATTTAATACGCAGCTTGGAATAAAATCTGTATCCCAATGAGAAACGGACTCAAGTCCAATAGCCATATGGGCCAATTTTGGAACAGGCATCGGACCAGCATTAAATTGACCAAAATCTTTTTCCATCTATAAAAATTACGAGATATTAGCAACTAATTACTTGCAATTAATCAGTACCAAAACAACAAAAATGGACAGCACAAAAATGCATACCCGAATTTCTCCACCGGTGTAAATTGCCTTAGAAGTATCTCTTTGAACCGAAGATGACGTTAAAATTGGTTCAGTATTCCACGTGGCCTTACTGAAATCAAAATACTCTCTGCTGAGATCAACAAACTCCGCATGATTAACACCGGCTCCAGCGACAACAATTTTTTGTGGCACATAGTTAGCTTTCATGTATTCTAATATTTTTTCTCTTGTGATTGTATCCATGCTTTCTGGAGGACAATAACGTGGAAATCCTAATGTATTATTTTGCCATGCGGCGGCATGAACCATTTCCACTAAAGTTCCCTCTTGGTCAGGTCGCATATCCATATCTTCCAGTTCATATAATGCTGACATTTTTGCGTTACGAAGTTCTTCTTCCGTAATAAGGGGCTTCAAAACTGTATCAGCAAGCAACTGCATTATTTTTGGAACTCCAGCTCGTTCTAGCGAAATGGCATATACAGTAATATCACTAGAATTCGCAATCATATATAATTATTAGCGCATTGAAGCGACCAAAAAAATAATATACTGTCATAAGCTATGTTCGAAATGTAATTAATTTTGGCCATACCGTGACGTTTGTGTATCAAAAATGCCACCGTACTGTTCCAGGTCTTTCGCTAAATCATTTCGGGTAGGATACAAATGTGTCGACTGAAATGAAAAACATTATGGCGATTTTAAAAAAGTATGTGAAGTTTAGTTTAGCACAAATAATACTGATAATGTAAGTGTTTTGCAATTAGTAGTAAGTATTAACTTATTTTTCTATTTATTTTCATTACCTGAAATCCCAGTTTTTCAATAATATGTGAAATTCCCTTAGGAAATGGTGTTTCATATCGGGCCCCAGTTTTAATGGTCACACCAATAGTACAGTAATTTCCATATCGCTCTTGAGTGCCAACTTTAAGCCCATTTTCTAATTCTGTTATGTGAGTTTCGAAGATAGATTTGGGTGTATCCGTGTACGTAGGTTTAGCTAGATTTGGTAACGCCACTCCCATGGAAATTTTTGATCGTTTAGAAGGAATTTGTATATTTTCGGGTATTGGAAGAGGATCAGCTGCTGTAGACGCTGCAAATATTTACAAATTAATACATAATATTTAATGGGGGATTATGTAAATATTTGTGCACTATTATTTACTTATTGTTAAGTGTGAAATGAACAGTAGCAATTAATTAATTCAATCGTTTTCCTGTTAATATAATATACTATTTTATATTGGTTACATGACGGCTTACCTGATGACTTTGAAATTCTGGATGTGGAACTAGAATTTCCCAAAGATTTGCCATCTCCAGATATTCCTTTTGTGCTGCTTGCAAAATTTCGGTTTAAAACTGGTAAGGAGATGCCTAACTTATTAAGTGTCAATGCTCTACTGCTAAGACGATTCATTTTAAATGTTCAGTGACACCTTTACAGTACTATCACCTAATGCACAATGATAATTTAATTACACAACACAAACAAAACCCGAACTTCGACACTACAGTACTACCGCACCACCTACAGTACCGCAAAGCAGCGATAATTATTCACACACGTAATTTCCGAAGTTAGTAATGACCAACTTTTCCGCCGTATATACCTATATAGTGAAGTTATTAAAGGTAGATTTCAATACATAAATTCTTAAATTATCAACCAATTATAGATTTCAATACATAAATTCTACAGTTATCTATCAATGGTAGATTTCAATACACATAAATTCTACAGTTATCAATCAATGGTAGATTTCAATACATAAATTCTATAGTTATCAATCAATGGTAGATTTCAATACATAAACTCTACAGTTATCAATCAATTGTAGATTTCAATACATAAATTCTGCAGTTATCAATCTAATACAGATTACAATGAAGTTATTAAAACGATTCTCGATACAAAAAATCTTAAGCTATTAATTCACAATTTTATGACGTTATTAATTAAAGATTATAGCGGTACAAATTCTAAAGTTATAAATTAAGGATAAATCACACTATTCCGATGTTCCGACCGATAAATTATAGAACATCTAAACTTGTAAATAATAAATTACTCACTTCTGAAGGACAAATTTTAACAGAAATCGCTTATACGATTTCAATCGATACAAATGAGAATGACAACTTAGGAATGTTGCCTAAAAATTATCTGGAAAATATTAAATTTCAGTAGGCAGTCTAGGCAGTAGGCTATGCTTTTGGCTGACGAAACTCTAAATAAACTGTTTCGTGTTCTAAACATGGACTAACAAATGCGAACTATAAATGTCGGCCGATTTTTCAACAAGATGGTATTTAAAATCTGTGATTCCTAAGTTTTGAAACTTCAAAATTTTAAATTTCGATTTTTAATTTGGGTGTAGAGTATTTAACGGAATCGAAACGCGTGTGTGCGGTGTGGCGTTGTCGGTATAACTAACACAACATGGCCAGTGTGACTTTCGGATTGCACATTTTGCTCTTTTGATTTGGATTGTAGAAGACTGCTGCGTAATGAAATGAATACTCCGCTATCACATGTATTCAACCTAAAGCCAATGGTACCGCTGAATTGCAGAGGCAAATTGTTTCGGCGCGGAGGGCTATTGGCGCGACAAATAAGTGGTGTGAATGTTATCAGGCCAGGTGGCACATCTTTACTTTGACAATTCTGCAACGGTAAACCAAAAGAAAGTATTCAACAGGCAAAACACCTTCACAAAATAGCGTGTGGAGAAACCTTACTCAATCCTACTTTACTTTGCGTTAGTTTGTGTCGCATTTTGTGTTTACTTTTAAAAATAGTATTGATATTTACCTATACCTATTATACAAATAGGACTAGTGCCATTGAATTGAAAATATTATGAAGGCCAACAAACATTTTCTTTTGTGACTGAAAATTGAAAAATAACGAAAAGAATTGTGTCGTCTTAGGCTAAAATAAAATTAGAATTAATACATGAGCCAATGTAGATAATAATAGAGATTTAATATGAAATATTGAAAGTTTAATATGTGACAATCGTATAATATGGGAAACTTTGGAGATTCTATTGAGGTATGTAATTAAATAAATAATAGGATAATACATTGCTTATTATTAAGGTCTAAAGGTTGGATATATGGATTTTTGTAACTTTGCATGTATTGATTCTTTGGATAATAGGTTGTAGTTATTAACTTGATACTTTTTCTTTTATAGCAATATGAAGTACTTGACCTACTGGGGAAGGGCGGCTTTGCGGTCGTGTATAGAGCTAAATGTCTTAAGACCAATCTGGATGTGGCCATTAAGATGGTATAATTTTTTCTACATTTTATGATATTACAATATGTTCGGTATTATAATCATCTGAAGAAATTTTAAGCATTCCCACAGGTGTTAATTTTGCTAATATTTTACTTTTCAGATTGATAAGAAAATTATGAAATCCGTTGGGATGGTTGGTCGTGTCAAGCAAGAAGTTTCAATACATTCTCGATTAAAACATCCTGCAGTTTTGGAGCTTTATACATTTTTCGAAGATGAAAATTATGTGTATTTAGTCCTCGAATTATGTCGCAACGGCGAACTACAGCGATACCTTAAAACAACAAAATCTGTTTTAAGCGAAAATGAAGGTATGTCAGATTTAAAACATTATTATTATTGTTACTAATACTTAACAATATTACAAATTGCCGGAGCATTAAAATCTTAATAAATTGTATGGTTTATTGATGTAGCGAGTAACATCTTAAGACAAGTCGTAGAAGGACTGCTCTACCTACATTCCCATAGTATTGTGCATAGAGACATGACTCTGGCAAATCTGCTTCTAACTGAAGAAATGAACGTTGTAAGCGAATTTTGCTGTCTACTACATTTTGTCGTTGTCAATGTATTTTTATTAGATCATTGGATAATTAATTATTTATAAATTTTGTAGAAAATTGCTGACTTCGGTCTCGCTACGCAATTAACAAGACCAGATGAAAAGCATTTAACGATGTGTGGCACCCCAAACTATATTTCTCCTGAAGTTGCTACAAGGGCATCGCATGGTTTGGAAACAGACGTATGGGGAATAGGAGTTATGCTCTACACAATGTTGATAGGAATATCCCCCTTTGACACTGAAGATGGTGTGAAGTCTACATTAACCCGAGTAGTAATGTCTGAAGTACAACTGCCTTCAGGATTGTCAGTAGAAGCCAGAGACTTAATTTTATGCTTGCTAAGAAAAAATCCCAAGGAAAGAATTAAACTTCATAGTATTTTGGATCACCCGTTTATGACAAAATATCGAAATGTTCAAATTGATGCATCCAAAAGGTGGCTTTCTTGTGATAGCGGAGTGGCTTCGTCTTATTTAACATCTTCTTTGCCTACATCCCAATTACAATCGCAAGGCGTCCTTCCTCCTCCTCAGTTAAATTCAGGATTACAAGCTCAACGACCACTATCTCCTACTAATTTTGGGGGAGCGTGGAGAAATGGTTCTTGTTGTAGTAGCTCATCTGGAACTCTGAACCCTTGCTTAAATGGCAATCGAAATGCTTGCGAAACGAGTCATTGTTCAAGAACAAGCGGACCGGTGTTTCCAAATCGAAATAGAATACCCTCAGGACACCAACAGGACTTTGAACCTGATACCCACCGAATGTTGTTACCTCCAGTCTCTCGTTGTGATGACCTAGGTTCCCGTGTAACTCATGCCCCATCAAATGTATCTGGTGGTGATCACTACTACGCAAACCAAAACTCAACTTCTGCAATAGGAATTAAATCTACTAATTGCAGTCATGCATGGAAACAGTGTACCACATGTTCACACATTGACACCTGTGGCTGCATGGGGCATTCGAAAAACTATAGCACAACTAATGGAATTTCAACTAGCGGTTTGAAAATATCTACCATGGATACAGGGAATTTGCATATCCTTCAATCACAGCCTGTTGTAAGCTCACATATCGGTAAATCCTCGTTTCCTGCGGCACCATCAATTGCTCACCAAAACCGTAATAATCAATCACCTACTCTCGACAAGCCAAAAAATTTACATAAAATACCAGTTCCAGCCATCGATTCAAAACGTCTACGGCCGGTTAGACAGAAAACGAAAAACGTGATTGTCAACATTCTTGACTCCGGGGAAGTTTGTTTGGAGTTTATAAAAGGCAAAGACAGAGCCGAAAAAGTTCACGAAGTCTTGAGAATATCGCCAGATGGGATGAGAGTAAGACATTATTTTACCAATTGTTAATTGTAAGTCTACAAATGATTATTAAATTTATATAAACTATTTCAGATTGTCATGTATCATCCTAATAAAGGAAAAGGTCTTCCAGTAGGAGAAGAACCCCCTTCATTGCCAAGTGAAGGCGCAGATGCCATTTACAGTTATGAAAATATGCCAGAGAAACACTGGAAAAAGTATACGTATGCTTCCAAATTCGTAGATTTGGTTAAAAGCAAAACGCCTAAAGTCACATTTTATAGTTCCAGTGCAAAATGTTTTTTGATGGAAAATTTTCCAGATGCTGATTTTGAGGCTTATTTTTATGAGGGTACGTACAATTCAAGCAGTGTATATTTTGGGAGTAGAAATACATATTATTATTTACATCGTTTAATTGGCATATCAATATTTTAAAGGTGGGAAAATTACGAAGACTGGGACTGAAATTAAAATGGTAGAGGTTTCCGGATCCTCTTGTAACTTTGACTTGTCTAGTAATCCTAGACTCTCATCCGGAGGGCAACTGATGTGGGAGCATTTTAACAAATGTCTAAAACATTGTCACAAGCTGGAATCAACAATGAGCTCGTTAAGCAGTAATACTGAAGAATCCTGCTTTCCTCTCATTGTGGGCCGACGAGCAATTTCATCTTCCAGAGTTCTTCAATCGACAAATGAAAATAAGGAGAACTTTTCACCACAAAGCGCTATTAATGTACCTGCTGTAAGTTTCGCAAAAATATTGATTAAATGGTCTATATTTAGTAAAACGTAAGTAGGAAGGACGTTGACTACATAAAACTGTATTTCTTGAATTCTATAGATTGGGGGCTATGAGACATCTTTAGCAAGCGTAACAGCCGGTTCCACAATGAGTAAATCAAAGAAGCTGTTACGACAAACAGTTATTCCAGAAATAGGAACCGCAGCACAGTTGTCTAGTGGTGACATTCATGTTCATTACCATGATGGGAATCGTCTCGTTATGAATTCCTCGTCTGCTAATCTATCCTTTATCACAAAGAATGGGAAAGTGACTCAGTACAAACAACACGATACAATTCCTTCTGATATCAGAGACAAATTAAGTCTAATGCCGCAAATTATCAAAGCTTTGATGGAGTCTTCCTAAACTTAAAGCTATCCAGTCTTTATCCTTTGTGAGCACATTAATATGTAATTTAAACTGTAAGTTTTACTGGACACATCATGCACCCGCAATATTTCCCTGAATCCCATGCGTTATTAGTAAGCAATATTTTCATATATGAAATGAAACTACCCGAGACTATCGCATAGGTACTTGTTTGCTTTTAGTTATCCTACATAAAACAACTGTTTGTATTTTTGTACAATTCCTTAAACATTATTTATGCTTCATTGAGGCTCTATTTATTTGAGTAACTTATTTGCTAGATATTTTAAAATAGTAGTTGTTAAATAATATTATAATTTTATGTTCTCATCACTGCACTGAATACTCGTGTTAAATATAATGGTACATGTAGAATATTATAATATTCCTGTTCAATCTCACAGTATGCTTTAAAGTAATCGATGCAATAATTAATGTCTACCTATTACTATTATGTTGTGTAGTATAAGAAATTATAGTATTTAATTTAAAATTTTGTATTGTACTACCTATAATTGTGTTCAGTAAATCCCTAAATAACGAAAAATTAGTTTTGTAAAGAAAAGTAGAATTCCTTACAGTTTACAGATTAGCTGCACTTTTTTGCAAAACTGAATTGTGGTAATTAGTGTAGATAATGACTTCAGAGTATATTTTAACTGTTCACCAACAGGAAACTATGATTATTGTTATTTATATATACGTGTCTGTTATAAATTCCACTAAATATTAGTAAAATATTAGCCAGTTTTTAAAAAATTGATTTATTACAACACACTACAAACATAAAGTAAAAAAAGTCATCCATAAGTACATAAATTACGTTTACATAAATCACCGTTCACCTATGCAACAGGTGTGCTAATACACAATGTGCGGTACAGTTTGTGCATTTAAGGAAATATTATATATATTATTTCGTCATTTCAGTATATGTTTAGATTTGGAATGTACTCACTGGCAATATAAGGATAAGGGTAAATCAATCACCGCTCATACTTAGAAAAGGAAGTAGAACCGATAGGCAGATGACTACAGTTTGGATTGGAAATATCTAAATATTCTAAATCTTATACGAAATATGAGCATTACATTGAAAATAATAATATTGTTGTAATACTTCTACATTGTCATACTGTAAAAACATAATAATACTCTAAAAACGTAATACAAATAGATAAAATAATAATACCACATAATAACTTCCTTTAACTAACTACATACAAATCTTAAATATTAATATTCATTGTAATAGTAACGACGTCAATACAACCTACACTACAATGGAAGTAGTAGTAAATAGTAAAAAATTGCGTTGTTGGTGAATTGCATATTGCATTAAATCGACACTTGACACTACAGAGTGCCATGTACACAACCATCAGGAAGTAATAGATAACAATATTTTATAACATTTTGTCACAAATAGTTGCACACAGTGGTAAAAAGTTGCCCATTTATAAAAATCGTTACAAAACATCTACATACTGTCCATTTCTTTGATGTTAAAAAACTTATTTAGTAGGGACCTAGTTGCTAGTGCATAAATATGTCAATTATGAGCAAGTTTAAATATAAATCTTCGGGAATGTTTCAAATGTCACTACATTAATGTAATTTGCGCTACCTAAATCAATAGTTTAAGCAGTAAAAAGTGATTGATTATATGTAAATATACATAAGTAAGTAGGAGGCATCAGCAGTCATGTTTGGACGCTTTGAAAGATGTGCTGTATTATAAAACTAGAATACACATAAATGCGCATGCGATTTCTTCCAAGCTGCCCGGGACCGGAAAAATCAAAAACCTTCCCGCTTCCCGGGACCTACGGTCCCG
>JAQFYC010005819.1:0-13499 GCA_034694165.1 Tomocerus mixtus | reverse complement strand
GTACCAAGATGTAAAGGCATATAATAATTGCTATCCCTATAAGGTCGAAAGCCTACTATAATAGCTTTCCTGTTTAAGCACATACTTTTATAAGCAGGCTCAAAATTGTCGTTTGCATGCTAACTAGAAGTATATTGTGTATACTATACCTTTACACACCCTGTCTGCTTCATGGTGCATGTAATTGCATATATAAACCACTTTTGTACACGCACCGGCTATCCGTGTATCCTCCTATGTTCCTATCTGTAAATTGAGAGTTTTCGCCCTTTAATTTACACGCACCTCAAATTCGCAAGCAAAAGTAACTTCAAAATAGTAAAGTAATTTTAAGGGAACCACTTGTTCCATCCTCTTTAGTCGTAATAACTTAAGGCAGTATAATATTTCTCTGCAGATTTAAAAGTAACAAAATTGCATCGCTTAATGCATTTTCCCTTACTCTCCGCTCTCTACCAAATTCACTACATAATTAAGCTGTACAAATTAAGTGTATTTGTACAAATTTACCTACAAAACAGAAATAAACACCTTAATATTTATATAAACTAGTAACTAGTATTACACACTATGAGTTAGATGTTGACAGATGGGGAGAATATTTCACTGGAATGAGCAGAAGTGAATAAAGTGTGGGGGAATTATAAGAATGAATAGTTGTATAAAAATACAAAATATCTTGTAAAAGGAATGCATAATGTTTTACCCAAATAATTATATGCAGAAAATGTAATTAATAAGACATAAAGTACATTTGTATAATATCATATAATCACACTTAAATATCTGATGTAGATGTAGCACTGCCGAATAAATATAATAATATGATATAAAAATATAAGTAGGCTTATAATTAACTCTTTACTAACACATTTAAATTATGGCCACAGCGTACCCGTGATCCTTCCCTTGCACACTCAATTATTTTCATGTTTATATAGGCACATAAATACTTTATCGATAACAGGATATTAGATACATTAATCTCAAGTCAAGATCATTATTATATCAAACAATACTGGTAAATAGTGTGGTACTTTAGTCGAATAAATTGGTCGTTTAAGATACAATGAATGATATTATGCAATTAATACATAATATATACGTGATTACTGGATTCAATGTCGCCCATTGTAGGAAATTAAACGTTTCTTTGTATGCAGCTGCATCAAAATGAGTTTATTTCAATTACCTAGTGGTATCATAATGTAGATCTCGCGATATGTGAAGACTGTGTTACTTTAATTGTTAAGGTTATCTTATAACAACATTATCTTCTGTACGCAAAAGACGGCAATTGCTGTTTTCACGCCTGAATTAATAAGCTTTTCACTTCATATAAGTACATGTACATTTGTAGTATGCACATTACTATCAAAATACCTACCAAACGTTCCTTACAAAAAATATTAAGGAAAATAAAGCACTTTGTACATATGGATAAATTGACAAGATACCACCAAGTCACAATTTACTATTGAGATCAGGAAGAAACAAAACATGAATATAATAGGATGGTTATCCTTGATTTTATCTGATGCAATTTAATCTGAAATATTAAGTAATAATGATTCATTCAGAAACTAATACAAATTTACATCATAAAACAGCACTTATTAAGCCAATTATTTCCGACAATCAACAGAGCTACATACAATAAAAGTCCATCAAAATTGCAATAACGATTAAATTAACAAAAGCAAAAATGTCATTTTAATGTAGGTAATTTACCAATTTTCCGCTGCCTTAAATAATAAATCCCACACGTATTTAAAAATGCCTTTCGCGTGTTTAATTCTGGCTTTGGATTAAAAATGCATATCCAGGATCGGGCTCGGAATCGGAAACTAATAGGGCTTTGTCTAGTTTTTTTTACAAAAAGCCAACTAAAATAAAAACAACCAAAAATTCCTCTCTATTACAGGTGCAGGTACCTAACCTACATGTATCTAATATACTAATGCCTTTAATACTGCAATATACTGCCAATGTTTTTCGCTAAAGGTAAAGCATTTGGGTTAGGTTGTTTGGTAAGGTGTTCATACTTTACGCTTGATGATTGCAGTTAAAGCATTCACATTCATACACAATTTTGCTTAGATGGAAACGATAGTTTAAGAGATGTTTCATATACCTTTCGTTTGCACATATAGGTATTGGGCTACTGTCCATATAGTTTTAATCTTGGGCTTGAAAACATTTAAATGTTAAAGGTACCTAGTACATAATAAATTGTTTCAGCGTACCTTCCACATTTCTACTATACTCTACTATATTCTACTATACCTAAATAAAATCTCGTTAGCACCAACTATAGGTAAATGGAATCTCTATCTCTAGATGAGTAACCAAAATCTCATTCTTCAAACCTGTGCGATGTTTTGGTTTAACCAAATCGCAAGAGAAACAAAGGGAAATAAATAAAAAATAGAAGAGAATAACAGGATTGACTTAAGTTAAGTAGTTAACTAACTGAGTCGACGGTCATCACATCCCAATCGTTATACATGTATTGTTTAAGATTTATTTATCACTTAAGATGATCTCTGCATTTTATTTTAACTCAATGCAACTGTTAATGTAAACATGGACAGAAATATAATGCCAAAACTTGAGAGAATTATTTCTAGTTGGCCACTGACAGGCTTCCAGTTTACAGTGACCACTGGAAATAAATTTTCAGTGTATTTCTCGTGTATTAAGTAATTAGCAGCAATATAAAAATGATTATTCATAAGAATTTGTGTGTTTTATTTCTTTTCCTTTTCAAATTCGTGACAATTACAAACGCAAGGATAGATCCTACTAATATTAAAAGGGAAGCTCCTGTGATTACAGAGGAAGTTGTGACGCATACGAAAACTTTAATTCCTAACGAATTACCACAACCTCCTCCCTTTCCAGTACAACAGTCATTTCCAGTACCCTTAAATATCGAAGAATGGGTAAAACAATTTATAAAACAAATTACTAATTATGTTTACATCGTAGAAAGGTTCCTTTATGCATGTATTACAGTTATGTTGATTTTCTACCAATTTAGAGAGCATGTAATACGTGGTGTCGTCTCAAAATGTTTCTAACTGAAAGAAATATCATCAGAAGTGAATTCCAAAACCGCCAGAGAAGGATTAAAGATCAATTCCAGTCAGTGAAGATACCCGGGCTTTTTACATACAATAGTTTATTGAAAAGGCAGAAGGACATCGCCAGCAGAATAAATGAGTTGCAAAAGACTACGGAGTTAACTGCTCATTTGTACAGACCCCTTTTCCAATTACTTATGGTCCTTTTACCTACATTTGGTCCAAATCTCAGTCCAGTTCTCAGTAAAAATTTTCTACCACCTCCACCACCATCCTTTGATCCTAAAGCACCACACAGTCCACATGGTTATGGTCCCCCTAATGGTCCTATAGGCATTTCTCGGCCGATTATTCCCCAGGGTCCAAATTTTGAACCGGGCTTTGGTCCAAAAGGTCCACCACCACCTCCACAACCTGTTATAATTCCGAAAGGCCATTTCAATCAACCCCTACCTCCACATCCACTTGAACAAGGACCAATATCTATACCCAAACCTCCGGTTCCCCAATTTCTTCAACCACTTGGGCCTACCCCTACACCATTTCCATTTAGCAGAGAACAGCAAATTGGAGGATATGATAGTATTCCAATACCACAGCCATTAATTGACAACCGTCAAGCATCTGCTACCCGTGAGGAACCTACTCCTTTGCCAGCACCTCCAATTCCCTCTCCCTATAGATCGTCTACACCACAGCCAATTCCACCGCAACCATATTTATCAATAGTCCCTCCATCTCATCCACGATTTGCGAATGAAGGCAATCCCTCAGAAATAATAATTGCTTTACCATCTTCCGTTGGATCATTAGATTCCCATCCTACACCATTACCTTCTCAAGTATTCCGAGGGGAGTCTGGAATCGTAAGCGCTTCTGGCTCTAATAATGTTTCGACAACTGTTTCTCCTTCATCATCTAAGTCCTCCACAACTAATACGATAATTAAGTGAAATGTGTGCATTTATACCGATTGTAATTTACTAATGAGTTATCTAATGAGTTAAGCAAATAATTTCACCTAATATAACTTACGATTAGCGACTTATCACTGTATTTTGCAATGGGATACTTACTGTACATTGATGTTTGTACTGCCCTCGTGGTATATATTATATAGGTACTATACATTGTTGAAATTTTATACTACATATATAGTACATAGTACATAATATATACTACTAATTAAATGTAACAAGCAAGCCCACTTGCAATTTTATTACAATAGTAAAATAAAAATATGTATCATACTGTCAACTTATGAATCTACTGCTTGCTGATAATTGTGGCCAAGCTTTTCTTCGATACAAGGCCTTAAATCATTGTCTAGTAAAACTATTTTTGCTAACAATAAAATGTTTATTGCGTGAAAAGAAATAACGGTAGGTACTAATTGTTAATTAGTGAAATTACGTGAAGAGTACTTTACAGTATCTGTAAATACATTCGATGAGTAAGTTATGTATTAAAAATTATGGTCAAGCAGGTAAATTATCGTTACATTCCAGTTATACACACCTAACTTTAGCAGAATTTGCATTGGATTTAATGCAAGTGTTCATTTCCTTGTGTGCATACTATAATATAGACTTACCTATGATAGAACAACAACGTTTCTATGATATGTATGAATATATCTGGCTGGACTACTTCTTCACTATGCCCTAATTTACTTAACTTGAAAACTATCAGGAACAATTCCTGATTTGGACATACGTGACATACATAATATAGGAAGTACTTCTATTTTTAAAAGCAAATAATTTGCACGATGCAAACAACACGACGTTTTGTTGAATATCTTTACACAGTTCTGCCGAAATCCGAATGATTCACGGCAATATTGCATTTTATACCGCAAAAGCATATGTGGAAAACGCAGTTTATTTATTTATCAAATATTATGTTCCTTGTTTGCTTTAACTCATAATGCTCCTTATCAGTCTTTTCCACCTTAACGCGTCTATTTGCAAACAAATACAAAATAGATGACTAATGTAAAATGCAGGTGATTCTTAATTTTAAGAGCCAACTGAGAATTTGTTGTAGACTTGTTATGAAAGCTTCTCCCCTATAAATACGTTAAGTTTCATTAGGTCTCCCACAGTCATTTTATAGCCAAGTTTCCATCGATTGTTGCCACTAAAGCTTTAAAGATTCAAAATAACAACCTTCTTGTTTTTGAGCACCTATGCATCTACAGACATTTACAATGACAACTATTTTGCCGATTTTGTTAGTGTCATTGACCATTTTAACAGACAGTTTTGCTGCACAAATAAACTACACACAGAAGGCAACACTTTTTGATAGTCGTGATTTCTCTAAGGGTTCCCATATTTTTACTACTTACGTTGGTAACTTAGCCACTAAAAATTTCGATGATGTAGCTCAATCTGCGTGCATTACTGGAGTGTAAGTTAAAATTTTATTTCAATCTCGTGATTACATAATTGTCTGTTATGTATTTTGGAAAATCTTGTAGTATTGTCAGTCAGGCCAGGATAGTATTGCATGCGTTGAAACATAATAACCTATAGCATATTTGCATGGAAGTGGAAAATAATTTTGTTTTAATATACAGGTGGTTATTTTACGACAATGCCAACTACAACCAAAATGGAAACGCAGCAATGCAGTATAAATTTGGCAAAGACAATAACTGTTTCGAATTCCTGTTAAAGAATCGCATCTCATCCGTTCGACATGTCGGCTCCCAAACTGACTACCGTTCAGACACTTTGACAATTTACGAAAAAGCATATTTTCAAGGAGAGGAAGAGTACACAACTTCAAGCTTGCCTAATGTACATTTATCAGACAGACACCAATCGCTTATAATTACAGGACCAAGTTCATGGACCTTGTACAGTATGCCTAATTACAAGGGCAGTGCTATTTGCATTAACCCTCCACATGCTGTAGATTACGAACCTACATTTTTACATGATCTGGAGGAAAACGTTGGCATTCCTCACAACAATATCAAATCAATTAAAAAAGGGTGCGACAAATCTATAGTTTTTGGAACTGAAAAATCTACTCCTATGAAATTTGATTTTGCTGAAGGAGGTCAAAAGGTCTAATATATCTGTATATATTTATGTACGCTGTATACTCTAAACAATTGTCCTTATATAATATAAACATATAATTACTTGAAATACCGTAGTGGTAGTTCTAGTTATATAAGTACATATTAATATTTACTTTTTTACATCCTATTTCTTAAAAATAAAATAAATAAATAAAATAAAATAAAATACTGTAATATTTTATAACCAATGCTTATTTGAATGTATCAGTACAAAATGCAAAAACGAGAGCATTAATTAACATTTTAAATAGCTTATAATTTACTTTTCTGTAGTCTATAGGTAGTAGTCTACTACCCGACAATCGGCGCATATAATGATGTCAGATACACTGCTACTTAAAGCAGTCCAATTTGAAGTGGAAGCAATAGCCATATTAACTATGCAAACCGCTTTAGTCCTAACTACAGGTATTGAATTATAGTTGCCAAACTCAGTAAAGCAAGATATCAATTTATCCCAGACTTTGCAATGCAAAAGTTAGTTAAATAAATATTTAATGCCATAATAATATGGCAGACTGCGATTATACTACATAGTACTACATACCTACATGACATATTAGAATTAGATTCGATTAGCATGATACTAGACATTTTACATTAAGTACATTATACTTCACTTAACAAGCAGAATAATAACGAATTCAATATGTAGTACTGTTCACTTCAAACTATTTATTTCAGCTACACATGCATTATTGAGGTATCAAGCAAAAATAGAATATTTGGACAATTACACCTTGAGCTATATACTAAGGCTATGTGTGGTTTTAGTGTCCTAGTCTTATGTGATCCCTTAATTGTTGGCCAGTGTTGATTCAGTGGTACTAATCCATAACTATTTAATGAAATCTGTAATGAATGGGTCCCAAAGTAATAAACTGAGCAAACAATTTAGTACCACATGTGCATTGGCAATGAACACAGAAAATGCCAACAATTCGTCTCAACATCTGTCCTTTAAAGGTCCAACAAAACAAAATATAATTTTTGTTACACTACAGTTGCATTCCAAATTAAGGAACTGGAACATTCGTGTGCATGTTAAGCTAAATGGTTTTATAATTTATCTCTTTCTATATTATTTGTACTATTTGTATGCTTGATTAATTGATTACATTGTTAATAAAGCGGCTTCAGTAAAATGAGGTTAATACTGCATTTATTTACAAAACCAGGGTATTTACACAACCAGTAATAAACGCGAAATCTTCTGTATGTAATCAATACACAATTACAACAGGAACATTTAAAGGATATAACATTCACATAGACATTATTAATTAGTTTTTATCATTAGGTAAATTAAGTAATCATTCAGGTTGACTGTCGGGATCAGGATTCTGTCCACCACGAGCAAAGCCAGAAATATTGGTAGTCTCTCCATCATTTGAGATTTGAGGACGTTTTCCGAAGCATCCCTTTCTCACAGATCTGATTGCACCATGAGGAACATCTAAATTTTCAATGTCGTAAATGAAAGCAGGTGCAAATGGTGTCCCTGACTGAGGAGGTTCAATGCAAATAGCAATTCCTTCATAATTAGGTCGGTCGTATAGCGTCCCTATAAAATAATCACGTAAATTGTTAGAGGTTTACAAATCAAAAGTATTAAATCACATAAGTTATATTTATACATAATTTTCTGCTTAGATAATTTAAAATATTCATTAAAACCTCACATGGATTTCGCCCAGTTATAATTATGGATCGATGGTTATCAATTAAATTCAAATTGGGAAGATCTGTTGGTGTGTACTCTTCTTCCCCTTGGAAATATGTTCCTTCGTATAATGTAAGTGTATCCTCTGTAGAATTATAAAATGTTAAATATTTTGATTGATACATTTTATATGAATTACAATAAAATATGGACTTTTGGACTATTATACCTGTATAATCAGTAGGTGAGCCTGCATATCGTATAGATGTAACTCGCCGTCCTAAAGAGAGAAAATTTACACAATAGTTGTCTCTTCCGTAAATGTATTCCATTCCTGCATTTATTCCAGCGTTGTAATTTTCATAGTCGTAAAACAACCAACTGTATGGTACATTAAATGACAATTAAATAAAAATTAATTGAATTCCATAAGATTACATTACAATTTAAATACTATACGAATTATATATAAAAAGTCTTACACTCCTGTGACACAGGTAGACTGAGCCCGATTGTCGAATCCATGTGCGGCTAAAGTAGGGACATAGGTTTGTGGAATTATTAAATAAGATCCCCCAGACGCTAATCCATCGTAGATAATAGTTCTTTGTTGTAATTGTTGAGCTATTGAGCTTTGTACTAATAGTACAGCTAAAAATATAGAAAATTGAGAAATGGCCATCGTAATTTCGTAATTAAAAGTATAATCGTCTATATAGGTGTCTACTAGAATATGGAGTAAAACAACTGAAAATATATAAGGATGAACTAAATAATAATGTATTAGATATTTGTCTGTCAAGTAATCTTCTTGAACAACCTAATTCTGTATGCAGCAGGAAAAGGTTGAAACCGACATTTATACTAACTAGCGTATAATCCCAAGTAATTTTAAGCTTTGTTCAATTATCCATTATCCGTGTCCTTATCGAAAACAACAAACATTTGCGCAAATAAGTATTAAAGCTTCCACGAAATGGCTTTTTGATAACCGCATCAATTACAATGCTAAATGGGAAGGTGTCTGTCTACCGTATTGAATAATACATTATTATGTATTCTATTTATTATGGGTAAATGGTAAAAATCCCATCTTGCATAAATATTATGTTCAATTCCCATCCATAATTACCTGGAGCGACGCAACTACATGTTTGTAATATAAAGTATGTAAAAATATATTTGAGTTTGTTAAAGAATTTTACTTTACATTACAAACAAAAAACAGAAACAGCATGTGGCTTATTTGTATCATTATATTATTGAACTATAGAAACAACAAACCTATAGCATACCGAATTATGATTTTTCAAGTAGCAAAGTTTGCAAAAGCATAAGTTATTGACATTTTCTCATGAATTTTTTTAAAATTTGCCAACGAATGCATTTCTAACAAATATTTGGTATACCAATCTAAGGTAAAATGATACAGAGGAGAACACGGTGAATAAAATCTGTAGCTTTTATGTCATTTCACAATATTCATCCAAGGTGACTTCCAAAAAACGAATAAAACATAAGTACCATGCAGACATTAAGATTACTAATTATATTTCAAAAGTGTTATATTGGTATTATGGGAGACACATTTTCATGTAATGCAATTAAGGTTACATTAAAAAATATTCTTATGAACAGTTGCGGCTAAAATTCTGCCACTAAAGGATATGATGCAAATTTTTTTAAGCCAATTACTGATTTAGTGATAATATGTTATTCTTTGGATTAAGCTTATTTAAGCTCGCTTTATGTGATGCTTACGTATTATCTGTACATATTCTGGGAACGACTAATTGTTAATATTTTAAGCCTTTAAACTAGCAATGAGTCATACGTATTCGTTTCGTACTTGGTGTTTACGATCATGTGTTTATGCAAACTATAATTTGTTGACTGCTTATACCAACACATAGTAGATCAGCAAAACACAGTACCAAAAATGATATTAAACTATGACGTGTTCAATACAAAATACGGAATTGCTTACTTACACAGAATACATAATTAATTTAATACATACAAGCAACCCTATGACGCGCATCATATTACATGATGCATCATATTTTTATGCCTCGATTGAAATGTATAGCACTTTATCATCTATTCATGTAACAGCAATAACGTATTAAATATTAGAAATTATTTACCTTGATTACATTTATAAGTACCCTAATCCTATACTTGAAGTATCTGTAAATGTAAAGTAAATTCAATTGCTAAGTAAATATTATCATTACAGCTAATAATATTGTTACTTTAATAGACTACTTATTAGTGTGTCAGTATCTAGATTGAAATGAAGTACGATGTGTTTTACTTCATAGGTTTACTGACAGTTAAATAGAACTACAAATAAATAGGCTGATTCACACTGAGAGTTATATAGTACAGTGCATAAGGTTACACTTTATACTAAATTGACAAGGTAATACAGATGTAATAAATAGTTTTTATCTCTCTGTAATTATGCATACAAAATACATGTTTTAGTAAACTATTTTGCTGCTACTTCTTCCCCTATAAATATGTACTTGTTTTCATTTACAGTACGCTTTTATTCAATTTGTTGTTAATAGACAACATTAGTATATTTATCTGTGCTGTCACTCCTGACCATGTTCTTTGACTTTGTGGATTAAAATTGGCCGATAATTTAAATAGTCGATATCGCACGCAAATTCATTTTCATGGAACACTTGTTCAAATCAAGGTGTTTGACCTTAGTTGTGAAATATGATGCACAAAGCATTTGTATGTACTATGTACTTAGAGAACGCACTATGCACAGCAAATCATAAATAAGCACTCGCAGCATTACAGAAAGATACGTTTCCCGTAGGTACTTAAGTATGCATTACTAAAGTCTATATGGGTAGTGTAGTGGGTAGGGTAATATTTCGGAATGCATGCAGCAAAATAAATTGTGTTTTTACACTAGCTGTCTATAAAGATTTTGCAACTTTTAACATATAATTTTAACTGATAGTAAACAGGTATTGAGTTTATAACATTAATGAATGTGAATGAATTGAATGCGACTTTATAATATTTATTGCTTTTTTAGTCTGTATAATAAATACATAATAAAAGTATGATGAAGGCACATTTACGAAAACTGTTAACTTATTTATTCATTTTGTGAATTCATATTGTGTGCATAAGTGCCTTTATGCCACGGGCGCGAGAATATGCTAGAAAGTTTGCACGCTAAAATTTAATGAATTGTCAAAGAATTCTATGTGGATAATTGTCGAGCTTTATTGTTAGAATTTTATTTCTCTAAGGATTTTAACATTATAACAATTACAAGTATTAATTTGATTGGCTATCTATAGAAAATGATCCACAGAAGAAAGTATTTACAATCTATAGACTTACTGCTGAGGGTAAAGCGAAGCATCCTTTTCTCACCGACTTGATTTTGTGATGAGGAACATTCACATTTTGTAAGTCCGTTATAAACGCTGGTTTGTAGTTGTTTGATACAGGAGGATGAACGCAAAGAGAATTACCCCCATAATTAGGTAAGTCATAAAGAGTCCAAGAACTTGATCCAGTAATTATCAGAGATTGGTGGTTGTTAATTAATTGCAAGTTGGGCAAATCAGTAAACGTGTATTCTTCTTGTCCTTGGAAGTGCATTTTCTCGTAAATTGTTAATGTATCCGAACGGTAATCTGGTAGAGAACCAGCATGACGAATGGAAGTCACTCGTAAACGTAAATTTTGGAATTCGAAACAGTTCTTGTCAGGGCCGAAAAAGAATTCCATAATAGCATTTCCACCTTGGTTGTAATTTTCGTTGTCATACAACAACCATCTTAATTTGACAGTTAAAAAGCTACAATTAGTATGTTACTACTGGGATAGTTTGGATTGGATTAAATTAATTCTCTGAAAGAACTATAGACTGTTACTTACACTCCAGTGGCACAAATTGACTGAGCTCGATTGTTAAAAAATCTGGTAGCCAAATTAGCTTCATAATTATTTACGGAAATGGAGGATCCAGAGGAACCAGCACGATCGTACAGGGTTGCTTCCTGGTTGTATTGCAACTGGGCCCCAGAATTTTGAATTAAAATTGAGATTATCGCCAAAAAGATGGCCATTATAGAATTTCTCATTTTAAGCGGCTACTTTACAGCAAGTGACAACTTATCGATAGCAATGGTAAGGAAATTATTGCCTATAGTATATCAAAAATATCTAATTTATGAATCTATACAATGTTGAAATCGTAATATGAAGTTGAGAACTTTTACCTTCGTATTTATACTTTTTATGCATAGTTACTAGTTACATATGAGTCATAAGCTAGGTGTCTGTATGAACTATAGAGCTTACCTAGATTTCGCATGAATTTAAATGCCAACTACTGGTGACTGGTGTAAAGTCAAGCTATTTGTTGTTGTTTAACACATTTAAACCGAATGCTGAACTAGTAATCATACTAAATCAAACTAAAACAGTTGGTTTATAATAAATAAATAAATAAATAAGCAATTAGCTGTGTATTTAATACTAGTTTGTTTAAACAACCATACGTAAACGTACGTACATACATACTACGTAATATTTACTATTATATGAATAAATTCCATAAAATTGGATTAATAAAGAGCACGTGGGAGATATTTGTAATAGGAAGGAATAATTACTTCATAATTGCGTACATATAAAATGAATCAGCTTTAGTTAATGTATACATGCTGGAGATATATGTTTATAATTTTATGATTTAAAATATTCTGAATGTACCCCATTACACTATAGTAGTATTATGTAAAAGTTTGGCTTTACTTACATTTCCCTTTATTATAATATATTGTGCAAATATAGGTACATATATTTATAATTCGCAATAATTGATACGCAAACGACATTACTGTAGGCTAATATCATTTTAACAGATACTACAGTAGGGTTAGATTCCTCATTTACAGTTCACACAATTCCCACTCACGTATTTTATTAGTAAATCGGAATTTCATTGCAAACATTAACATTACGTAGTAGCAGGCAGTATAATATGAATTTGAAAAATACTAATGTTATCATCGTTTCATACATGCAATTACGCGTAGTTAAGGAATAACGTTTAAAGCCTAACGATTCATAATGCAACTGAATTGGAAATACTCTCTAACTACAAAATATGTGAGATAAAGGTACTTTAGTAATTTATTCGACCACAGGGCAGTCAGAATTGCCGTTCTTCTTGAGTACTAATTTTATCCTAACAAATAAAATTACCAGTAAATTAGCAGTCTCAAGCATAAAATAGCTGTTGCGTTGCTAATTTTCCCCAAACATACTGTTTATCAATTATTTATGAAGCCCACTGTTAACAAAGAAAGCATAACGCTGTAAAAGAATTTATATGCACTTATACACGTATGTATTACTTAATTTAGAAGACATCTGTACTGCTGCTGGTACCCGGGTACATATATTTAGTACCTGCCAGCACCAACTTAAGTGACGCTGTTTAAAGCAGGTACTAAATTAGTATTTGACA
This sequence comes from Tomocerus mixtus, assembly GCA_034694165.1. NCBI lineage: Eukaryota > Metazoa > Arthropoda > Collembola > Entomobryomorpha > Tomoceridae > Tomocerus > Tomocerus mixtus. The sequence goes on along the minus strand of JAQFYC010005819.1, from coordinate 132 downwards.
CTTGTAAGTTACAGAACGTTAATTGTAAGCATGTAAACTGGGTCCAAAGTATATGACTTATGTTATGCATATAAGTAACCGGGCTGTATGCATGCACTTATGTTATGCATATAAGTAACCGGGCTGTATGCA
>JAQFYC010005818.1:0-13501 GCA_034694165.1 Tomocerus mixtus | reverse complement strand
TTATCGGAAAACTGCTATTCCTTTTATTCTACTGCCAATTCCCTTTATTCTACCTTAGGGTTCAAATTAAGTCATTTAAAACTTGCGTCATCAGAGTGTCACAATAGCTAGAATACTGTTTGCCCTAAATACAAATAGAAAAACAGATGCATATTGGCAACTTCATTATAGTTCATATATTTATCGTACTAATTTTTGTAAAAAAGGGAGCATTCAGTACTTTATTTAGTGCCTAGGCTATCTTTTTATTGGCATGGATTCCTATTCGTAATTGGTAAATAAAAACATTCCCTTTCTTCTTATTATGGCAATTGCTGACCTGCACTGGAAATTACTAATCAATTTCCTTAAAAGAGTAGGCAAGTTTTATAAGTAAAATAAATTGGACAGTTATTGTCTATTTAGCAGATAGCGTGGGTACCATCGTTGAGTAAGTTGAGGAATCATAGCATTTAAGTAACTAGAGAAAATATCTAAATATCTACAGCAGAGATAGAAAGTGCTAATCGAATAAAGTTGCATGAAATGCAAGGCAAAGCTCATCGGGACAAAGCATGACATGACATCAAACGATTTTTTGTGAAGAAAGTCACAACTGTCTGTATACTTGTGTATTATGTAACGTAGCATGAGAAAAGTTACATAGGTAAGTAGGTATGCGTTGCTAACTCGAATTGGTTTACCTTAAATATCAGTATGTATAGTAAGTACCTAACCATAGATAAAATGTAGTACATATGTATTACGTGCAACTACTACCTACTATTTACTATCTCTGTAGTTTGTCTTACAAGACAAGTCTGACCTGACCATATAAGGAAAGTTAAATAAAAGTTGACTGTGAGTGAGATCCTCTTACGTATTATGTATGTACAGATATACATAATGCTTTACATAACAAGTGAAAACGTAATTGGTGCTCTGAGACTTTTCCTGTCCTGTTTTCCCTTTCATTTTATACTAAAGTATACAGACATTGACTAATACGTACTTTCCTTTTCACTATTATAACTATTATACAACGTAAAATATTATTTCATATACTTACATACATACATACTGATGTACATAAAATGCCTAAAAGTAGGTGAATGCTTCACTGTCATGTAAGTATGTATGATGCAGGTACATAATACAGATAGTTATGTTACGTTAATGTTAGTCAAATGGAACACGGAATCCAGGATAATAATATTATTATTGGATTAAGGGAACTAGAGTTACTACACTATTTGTACATGTATGCATTTCCAATGTACACAATCTACTTACGTTCAAAAGAGAAAAAACATAATACTTAAACGTTGTACAGATAAGTATGGTTGGAATCGATAACCTAGAAAGTGAAATTGATTGGAAACTTCATGTCGCCTCTTATAAAAAGGGTGTCCGTGCCAGTTTTGTGTCGACTTCCTTTGTCACCGCCTTCCAGTACAATCATATTTCAGAATTCCTCTTCCTCCAAAAATAAAAAGTCACTATAAACATTTTTAAATTCAAATCTAGATACATTTGCAAAATAATTGCCATAATTACATACTAAAATTAGCCCATAAAATTGTCAAAAAGATTTAATTGTCTAATTTCGCAATAATAAATATGAGAAAGTGACCTTTATCGAGTTAACGTTGCATACAGGTGTAATTTCAATATTTCGTCCAGTTCATGAAGAGAATTACATAAATACTATCATATCTACAGCTAGAACATTTTATACCCTAAATACATACATACTACTAGCACATAGAAACCTGATTAACATCAGCAATCAACTGTTCTGTGCTGTTGCTGTTGTCGATTGTATTTATTATACCAGCAGCTTCCTCTCCACATAATATAATTTAGCATAACAATACTAACAAAACGTCTCTTCTCTTCTCTTGGCCGGCAACTGTATCTGTAAGTATTTTGTGTTGTGATGTGTTGTGTGTCATGCAAATGTAACATTCCCATGACATAACATAAAATATAAAATAACGTAACACAAAGCGCAGTCAACTGAAGGGAATATTTGTAAGGAAAGTGAACTCATGTTAATAATCTAACTAAGCTGTAAGCTACACTCTCTTGGTTTGAATTTTGAATTGCTTAGTTAAAATCATCATCAGTCCAGTCCAGTCCAGACCAGACCAGAGAATACCTTAAAAACTAACTGCTACTATAGATATTGTTATATAGGTATAGAAAACGTAAGTAAGTAAGTAGTTTGCACTAAGGTGCATTGAATTCTATCATCTACCTACTGTAATAAGGCAAGAGCTAAGCTGAGATTCATACTTAAGTAAGTACGTAGGAAAGGAGACGAGCGGTATGTAATAGTAGCACATAGGATAACAGTTGGAATTTTCGGAATCCGGTCTGACAATGAGTCTTGTGAATTGAACGTTGAACTGTGTGATCTGCAACCATCTGTTCATCCTTCGAGGGACAGACATAAAGTCAAGTCGAGTCCAAACCAAGTCAAGTCCAATCCAATCCAGTTCAATACAAACAGAAGAATCCAGTCCAGTTCGGCAATATATGTATACAAATCTCATCTGATCTCACTCTTCTTCATTCTGTACGTATTTTACATCAAATCACATAACTTACGTTACATAAAGAAACATAACGTACAGAACATAACGTTCTTGCTTGATCTGCTCTGCCTAACTTTTGATTAGGTACGAATATTGTATGCATTTGTTTATAGTTTATACTTATGAATTCATATTGTTATTACTATCAACATCAGTTCAGCTACTAAGTAAAAAAGGTTAGGTACCTAAGTAAGTATCATAATAATGTTTCTATCTGTAATCTGTATATGTGTATGAAGAAAGATAAAAACAAGAACAACAACAAAGATTGGGCCTTGGCAACAATAACAATGCGAACTCAGGATGAGAATGCGAAGAAAGTGAGGATTCTGCTCCTCATCTTCCTTTGCTACTACGAGGCGGAGATGGTCTCAACCTCAGCTCTGCACAACCAGCTGACGACGAGTGCTAAGACCAAGAGTGTGGCCGACGTAGGGGCATTGACTGTAAAGGAGTCCACGAAAAATATCGAAGATGAACCTTCTTATTCTGCAATGATCGAACCGAGGAAGAAGCGATCCACGGGCTGGCTCTGGGGATCTCCTGATGCTAATGACAGCGGAGATGAGACGAAGCGTGAGGCCGACACCAAAGACACTCATCAGCCTACGGAGAAGTCAGAATCAGAGTCAGGGCAACAAGTACCAGTACAACTCCAAGATGATGTTGGTAAGTCACTCACCATATTCACCCCCGTCCATTATTCCCTAAATTTTATTATGAAATCAGTTCAGAATGCAATGAGTGCCTCTTATTCTCTTGTCCGTCAATTTACCACTTTATGCAAATTGCCCAAATATTCCTCCACAATCCTTTAAGTAATTTTTCCGCTTTTTGCTCACTTTTACTTAATATCATAGCATTTGCTACTTATTCAAGATTACAATACAATACATACATATTTCTACATGCAATACATTCATGTTATCCCAAAGAAGGATAAGTTCTCAGCTTTTCCCAAGATTGTTTCACGTAGATCCCAGCTAAATGAATAGCTATTATAAAGATACTACTTACTACCTACCACACGTCTGCTTACATACGCATAATGCTATTACCATAAATATATCCATACATAGCACTTTAATATAATTCCTAAATATTTAATAAATATTATGGACCTTTAATATTTAGTATCAAGAATTATATGTATCGTAGTACTATAGGGATAGATTTGTAGTTATATGTATTATGTAAGTGAATATTGTGAAGAAATGGGAGTTGAATGTAAAAGAGTGTTATCCGTATCAATGATCATCTTAACACAGAGTTTGGCATACAAGTTATCTCTAAATCATTCAGCTCCTAATGACTATCGAATTTTCCTCTTGGCTTCCCATGAAACACTTTTATTACCGCAAAAAAGGAATGTTTTCTGCGTCTCAGATTTGCACACACTCAAATATGTAGATTCCTATGTTATAGTAACTGCTTCGTAGTTCGTACATATAATCGTATAGTTTGTATGAGAAATTAAATCCCTACCAATATGATACTGGACTGGACTGGACTGGACTGGACAGGAGCAGCCTATAATATAGAAGTTAGAGAAAGACACCCTGTAGTGTAGATTTTTAGAGATTCTTTCGTCGTACGCACAGACAAGATGAGAACAGCACATTGCATTGCACCAACAATACAAACCTAAAATAAATATATTATACCTACTGAAGCTAAGCATTAGTATTTAAGTATAATCTACATAATTGTACATGCATAATCCTTATGCTTCCACATTCTATATAACTAAGCAATGTAGGCGTTTAAGATAGTTTTCTTTGTAAGAAGGTCCTACTTCCTGACAGTTCTTTCTGCATAAAATATTGTATAGTGTATGGACGGTTAGTTAGTTAAATCTTCTACATATGTACACAGTATGAATGTATTATATAGTAAAATGAGAAGATTCCAGTTGCTATACAAGCAGATCGTTTACAGATAGATAGAATAGAATATCTCGCATCAGCTCAACTGACTTTAAATTTTTAAAGGTGAAACGTAAAACTCTCTGGCTTGGCTTGGCTTGGCCTGGGTCCTTTCGCTAATAAAGAGTACATTTGCGTATTTCATTTGAATGGAAACACGCCTGTTGCTTCTCAACTTATTATCCTATACATACTACACCTTGGTACTATGATACTTACTACAAAAGAAATAAGAAACTTGCTGTGGAGAAGATAAGTTCATGGAATGCCCCTTACTTACTTACTTAATGCATACAACATAACATAACATCACTGATGTGATAAATAGACTGCGTGCTAAATAACAAGAGTAGAAATGAAAAGAACTTAACCAAACCAACTTCCAAAATTCATGTTATGGAAAGCAAGTACACTACAGTATCTGTAATACATGGATAGAGAAGAGAGACAAGACAAGAACACGAAACGAAGCGAGCCGAATATTGGTTTGGTTTCTTTTGCCTGCAGAACTTTACAGTAATAATGTAAACACATGTGTGTGAAACTAACAGGATAGGATCAAATGAACCAGCAGTCCATAGGAACATTCATACATCGCATAGGATAAGTAATAGGGAACGTATGAAATAAACACTGATCTGAGAATATCAGTTCATTAGTTGCTAACTATCAGAATCAACACAAAGGTAAGTAGTTACAATTTTTACAATACAAGTAGTAAGTAAAGAAAGCTATAAGGAAAGAACTACTCGTACCTAATGTAATGCAATAGAGTATTAAACACTTTATAATTATATTCCATATTGTAGAACATTGCTGGACTATGCATACATAACATACCCATATAGATAGATGGAGAAGATAAGTGCACCTTGTTGTTAGTGAACGTAAGCACATATTATTATGCATGTATACTTGTACACACGTACTTAAATATGATATGATGATGAGCAGATCATAACATACCGGAGCACAATACAATAGTAAGTACATTACATAACATTACTATAAGAGAGAGATAAGCTCACCATATAATTATCCTGTTTACTTTTTGAGTTTCAGTTTAAATTCACAGTCAAAGTCAAAATGTGCCCTGCCCAGTCCAGCTCACTCACTCAGGAAAGTTACTCCATAGCCATAGCTCGCTCTGTTCTGTCTGCCATTTTTTTGCAGAAAAATCAAGGCGACCTCATTATTATATTACATACCTATAAAACTACCTAGTAAACTAACTAATGTTAAGTAAGACAAACCAACCACCGAATAATACTAGTATTACCTTAAATAAGTAAAAGTATCGCAGCCTGACAGCCCCTGCTCGACATTTCCTTTACATTACGCATGTTAATACAGGTACTAGCAAAATATATCGTATGAATACAAATATAACTCTGCAAACTACATTTTTGCCGAACATTTTTGTATTATATTGGTAGATACAATTAATATTTTTAAAATTAGTTTAGTTTTTTGGGAACAAAAGATAGTGGGGAAATTTTGGGGAAATTTGTTTTAGACATGTTGTTCTGGTAAGGTTCGCGATTCATTAATTTAGCTGTTTTTTATTAGAAACTGATTTCCCATCTACCCCCATGGTACCTTTTTCATTTTCAATGCATTTCCAGTCTCTGGTAAAAAAATGAACTATTGGTACGTAGTAACTACAATATTTTATGGCTTTAATTTTGAAACTTCTGATATAGTTGGCTTTCTCATTTTAAAAACTTCATTAGGAAATGAGTACAGTACGTGGGTACTTCATCAGGAACAAGAAATCTTGTAGATGAGATGAGTTTGCTGGCTCTCTTGATAAATATTTATACTTATTTGACATCTATATCCAGTGCAGTTGATTCTACGTCCAGCTAGGCTAGAGTGTGATGTTAGTGAGTGTAGGTAGAGCAAAGGAAAAAGAATGAGGAATAGCTCGGAGCAGGAAGGCAAAGAAACAAAGTACTATTTATTTAAAAGACGGAGAATCTTGGTTGTTGTAGAGAAAATCTTGGAATGATATGCAAAGAGCTTCCGCCCCGCAGTGAGGTGATGATACAAGTGTTCTTCTGAAGGCTTGGCAAAGCGATGCCTACAGATTTAAAGTGTTGCCTGGCCTTAAACCACTTTAAAGAGTTGAATCCAACACTCGTGTAGGTAAAACCTACAAAACACTCACAACACACACAAAAGTTCGTCCTACTATCTGTACCTATGTAATGTGATGTTGGTTATATTATGTAATAATACTATGCACTTATCTAATGTATTCGTGCGATAAGGAGACTCAAGTCAAATACATACATTACACTACACACTCTGCAAGTAAATAAAAGTACATTATATAATATTATATACTTTAGCTTTCTTTAACTGATTGTATTCTGAGATTTCATCTCTGTACGTTTTCCTACTACAATTATAAGAACTTTTTTTCTTTTTTTCCTAAATAATTTCAGTTTCTTGCTTTCATTGTCAGTATAGAGAAATGTGAATAACTATAATATCTGTATGTGTGTGTATGTGCGCAGAATTATATTATTATTTCCGAATTATTTATGCATTAAGTAGTACACATTATCCTAATGTATATCTCTTCTTGAATGTTATGTATTTACCTGCTTTTCTTATAGGGACATTATGAAATGGGATATTATGTACTAACTGACTGACTGTGCGGTAAGTAAAGTTGGGCTTTGACTTTGCATTCATTTTGTTTTATCGTTTTTGGTGGAATCTTTATTTTTCTGACTGTGACCTGTATTATACCTATATGCACTGGAGTGTAGTGGAGTTGACTAATTGTTGCAAATCTGTATGCAGAGAGCGAATGCGGTGATTATGATGTGGATAATATGATAATACAGATATTCTTTGTTTTGTTTCTTGGTACTTTACTTAATAGAATTGGTGGAGCCGAGATCTTACTTTACTTTTCTGGCGTTCTCAACTTCCCCGGCTGTGCAGGCCACTACAGCACCACCACCACCAATACCACTTCTACAAGCATTGTCCAGTAATTGCACCTGTGTACCCTATTATTACTGTGACGAGGGACAGGTTCGGATCCCACTTTGAAGACTTAATCACTCCTATGCATACATAATTGCACAGCGAATAATAAATTATCTCCCTATTGCTACTACCCACAAACATTTTATACATACTTATACAAAATTCTTCCCTTTACTTGTATGATCACTATTCCATTGTTTCTTGGAGGCATATTCCTAATAGCAAACCAAGCCACTTTTAAATACAATCATAATACCCTTCGCTAAATAACTAACATCCTTTTCCTTACTTGCCTTTAAATTTACAATTACCTACTGCCTACTACATTACATAGTTACATCTCATTTGCATTCGATTGCAACATTGGGCAGGCATACCTATGTAACAACAATTATGCACTATAACTACATTCATTACATACCTACTACTTACTTCCCAATTCCATTAATTTCGCTTTTTTATCATTTTTCAAAGAATTCTTATTTAGCACCGAACAAAATATTTTCATTAAATGTTTTAAATTAGAGTCTTTCTATATTATTGCAACATACTTTTGCTAGACCATGTAAAAGGTAACTTAAAAAAGTATGGCAGATTTGGCGGTTCCGAAAAACAATACAGACGTTATGCTATGTAACTCTGCCAATTACAAATTGTGTAGTCATACTGTATTTTGACGATTAGTTTACCTTACATATTGCAATTAACTAAGCACTTTACTGGCCCTGTAGTCCATAAAATAGTTTTACCTCGTTCTGATTCTGATCTTGTCCAAATCATATATACGAACAGGTTGTTACGGACGGAGTCATTGACATTAGGAATGGTTGGCCATGTCGCTCCATCCTGGAAGTTTGTTGTAGACACCCTCGTCCTACTCCTCCAGCTCCAACAGCAGTCCATCCAGGACCGACAACAGCCCCACCACCAAGCTCTGTCACAGCTATGCCTGGGTTCAATCCAAGGTGCGGAACTCTAAATCCGAATGGGATAAACGCCAGAATCCTAGGATTTAAGGTAAAAACATCCCAAAACCCATTTCGTTCTATTTACTTAAATAATAGGCCTAAGAAATAAGAAATTTTTTAGTAAACAATTGCAAATAGGCATGTTTTCATTGTCTTTTTTGTTTTAATCGTTTTATTACTAGAAACCCCTGCAAATGCTAAGCTAATAAAATAAATTTCTGTAGCAATATTCACTAAAAGGGTATTAAAACAGGACAGAAATGCTTTATAAAACGTAACACGCTTATAAGATGCCATAAATTGCATTCCCCTAACATTAACTAGGTAGTATTCCTTCCAAAGAGTAAAGAGACTTATCGTTAAAGGAAGAAAGACGGAAAAGATGAGATTGTTAATGGGTTAACTTCGGCTGAGATTTTTTGTCGAATCTATCAGTAAGTTCTAAGTTGCTTCGTTCTGTTGTACTGACTACCTGTACCTTCAATACAACGTTTATTAAGTACCTTGTGCTGGTTTGGTTTTGGTTTTGGTACACTACGATGATATCAGTATGTCTAACTTATGCTTTCGAATTTATATAATTTATTTGTACTTGTATCTTAATACCTGACTGAATCACAAGAGTGAACATAATAGTAAGCAGTAGAAAGTACATAACATTAACATAAAGATGTATTAAAGCTTTTATTGAATTACCCATATGCAAAATCCAGAGATAAATGCTACACTACACTACACACAATACAAACAATTGCTTATTGTACACTGAATTGCATCTGTAGTTTACTTTGTAAATGTAAGTGCAATAAACATAAGAACAGAAGTTAGTTCAGCAAATGGGAATTACTTGATACATTTAGGTAAGTGGTCAGGCTGGCTACTTATTGGTGAATAAATTTTACTTTTACCTATAGAGAACAGATTTCTTCCATTTAATACATATAATGTAAATATATAATTGTATAATTGTATATGTAACGTGCACAATTAAATAGGCAAGAGAATTCATTTAAGGAAATACCTATTATACACAATTGTATTAGGAGCAATAAAAGTAAAATGCGTAATAATGAGTAAAACTCTTCCATTCTGCCACTAAATCTAGCAAAATTAAGTATCCCAATGTTAAGTGTATTGCAGCTGCACTTTCTTTACTACTGGCGTAAGACTATTAGCCTTTAAGATAAGTGAAGATTGTGTATGATAATTTAATTCACATTTACTTTCGTTACATTGCAATTGCAAGTCTCGCATCATAAATAGTGTTAACGATAACACAAACTCTTCATTGTCGCTTTATTTAATAGGAAATGGGGAAAGTGAGGCAACACAAAGTAGAAGGACAGCAGGCAGGCAAAGCAAATAATAACCATTAGAAAAATACAATACGTATAATTATGTATTTAACTTAATTCAATTTCCATATATTGGGGGAAATGTATTTTTATGGGTATGCAATTACGTATGTATATTGCACAATGCACTGTGTTGTTTAAGAATATGGGTCGCACTTGCACTCTTACTCGGGAACCAGTATTCTAGATTGCAAATAAATTAAGTAACAAAACCATTTGAAATAAATGAGATGGCTGTGTTATAGGTTTACTTTCCAGTATGTATTTGCATAATATATATTACTCGTACATATAGTAGCATTTTATTAAGAAAATTACTTGGAAGTACTTAAAAATTAAGTCTACTTTTGTGAATGGCAAGACAAGCATTACATTACAGAAGGAAAGCAATAGGTACGGTAACCTGTAATGCAATACAATGTCGCCGTAGTCCATTCATACAGAATACCGCAAAAGTAAGGAGCTAAGAGAGATAGAGCAAGCAAGGCGAGTTGAATTTGAATTCACAAAATGAGAGACACTTATTTATTGTTATCGACTTGAACTTGAACTAGAATTTGAATTTAAATTCGTGGAAAGAGTTCAATTCAACTTTTCATCTCGCTACTTTACAGGGTGATTTTACTTATATACATAAATATGTAGTAACAGTAATGCTATTAAGGCTTTGCATCTCTATATTCTACTGCATGGTTAAATTAACTAGTTAAATAACTACAAACTAATATAAAGTACATGCATAGCTGGGATTTAAGCGAAGAAAGAATGAGTTGGCCGTGTCGTGCAGTGTTGTAGACTTTTTGTCCGTGTTATGTTATGTTGTCAGCTCACAGAGCTCACGTCAAATTCGTTAATAAATAAACCAGAATACTTGTCTTCTTGTTTTGTTTGGATTTTGTATATCTGATACTATAGTACAGTTAGTAAATATATTTTACTTATTATACACCTGTGCTGAATAAAAGCCTACGTACTTAGCTACATATTAAATACTAACTAACTAACGCCAAGCCATTCGTTTTGCTAAGAGCTACACATTTTAAAGGTAAATACAAACATTAGAACAAGTTGCAAACACGACTGTCAGTCGCTCTCATCTTTTCAGCATCTCTTCTTCATAGAAAGGACCTACTGCACATTTTAATTAGTTAACTATCTTCATCACATAGTTGGATGAAGGATATTAACACATGCAATCATTGCATGACTCTTGGCAAATTAAAAATCGAGAATTACATACTTACACAGGATATGACAAGACACGCTATGACACTGATTACATAATTCTTACATACATCGAATATATATTTTTGCCCCATGTATTAGCTTAAGTGTAGTAAAGAGTATAACTAAGAGTTACGTATAAGTATATGCCTGATTAAATTAACTTTTGGTGATATTGATCAAATTGTGTCTTTAATTCAGCACCATGTGTTTGAGCTCGATTTTAAATGCTGGAGTTCCAAACCAAAATAAATGGCATTAATAAAATTGTGGAAAACGATGGTTTAAAAGAGATAACTATTGCACCTTGATATTTAATAAAATTATCTGGATAAATTGCATACGATTACAATGACTCATATTTTATATAGCCATTTATTTACTTTGCTTATCCAATAATTATTGTATAGGATGCTGAAACACAATTCGGGGAATATCCATGGATGGCTGCAATTCTGGAAGCCAAGCTCATATCTGGCAAATGGTTCTACCAATTTATTTGTGGAGCAACTTTGATTTGGCCTTCTGTGGTCGTTACAGCTGTCCACTGTGTCAAAGGGTAACAATTCGCAGTACTAATAACTATATATTTTTCAGTTATCAGTGTGCTTGAATTATCTTCTTCGGTGGCAACAATATTGCATATAACTGAATTGATTTAATACTCTACAGGAAACGAGCAGAAAGTTTGACAATACGTCTAGGAGAATGGGACACACAAACTACTAATGAATTTTACGGCTATCAGGTCGGTAAATATTATTGACTTTATCTACAGTCACCATAATGGCAGCAATTAGATATACGCTAATATGACATAAAACGGTTTTCTGATTGTTGTATACCTTGTCTTAAAGGATATTCGAGCAAAGGAGATAGTAAATCATCCTAAATACTGGGGTGGAAGTTTGTATAATGACATTGCACTGGTTTTCTTGGCCCAATCAGCTATTTTGTCTCCTCATGTTGACACAATTTGCTTACCTGGAGCCAATACACCACAGTACGATAATGTTTCTTGCTGGGCCACCGGATGGGGGAAGGACGCATTTGGTAAGCAACAATATCTATAAAATCCTTCTAAATAGGTACTTTCATGAAATATTGATCTGCATATTTAATGATTACCATTGCACATATTGCCATATGTAGTACAAAACAAAATAAACGCTATCGTTTTCTATATTAGGACTTAACTTCGCATTAATGAGGAAACCTAGAAAATATGATAATAAGGTCTAAAGTGGAACAGGACTACCATAATAGGTGTATATTTTTAATATCGTCCTAGGCACGAGTGGAGCTTTCCAGGCAATCTTGAAGGAAGTCGAGCTTCCAATAATTCCGCATCCCGTTTGTCAAACTGCGCTTAGAACAACAGATTTAAAAAGTAGTTTCAACCTCCATTCCAATTTTCTTTGCGCTGGAGGGCTGAAAGGTCTGGACACATGCGTGGTAATCAATTCATCGACAATCGCAATTTCAAACCCTATTATTATTTACAAGTATTGCAACGAATAAAGTACAAATTTAAAATAGGGAGACGGCGGAGGACCTTTGGTTTGCCCAAGTCTTCACGACCCTTGGCGTTACGAATTGGCCGGTGTCGTCTCTTGGGGAGTAGGCTGTGGAAAATACGGGGTCCCCGGAGTTTACGTCGATGTTGCAAAATTTCGAGAGTGGATTGACACAACAATTTCCAGTAAAATCCCATCCTACAATACCAACAGGGTGACCATTGACGGTACAGCGACCGCTCTGAGAAACCAGCCGTATGGGTGACGACTCTTCGGCGAGCAAAGGTAAAAAGGTCAGAAATGGTAACAATAGAAATGCTTTTGAACCGGGTAACGTTTTCAAGGGAGTTATCGATGTAGATACACAGCCAAGTAGTGACAAAAATTCTGGAAGTAGTAATAAAAACAATTTCCAAAAATGGTTACATTCCTTCATGGCTGTAATTACTGTAATAGTTTCATCTGCGCGTTTTATGATTGGTATAACTATAAATAACAACAATATATGAAAAATATATCTTTAAGTACTGAGCGTATATTCCATTAATATAGTAGATATTAGTAGTATGAAGCACCTACTATATGCTAGTCCCACATAGATTATTCACACGCGTTATACCAAAATACATTACAAATATATATGGCAAATTCCTAAATAGTTAGAAGAAATAATAAAATGTAGAATGTATAAATATTAATTAAATTTATTCTTATCTACAGTGTTGCCGCCCCAAGAGCAAGCAAGTTTTAATTAGGTTTAGGTTAGGTTACATTTGGTAAAGTTGTTTAATATTTTAATCTTTGTGTGAACCTTTATCTTAACTCTTAACTTAACTAACGCGTTAAGTTTGCGTTAAGATTATCTTCTGTCCTTTAGTTTATTTTAATCTTAACTTTAACTCTAACTAACGCGTTAAGTTTGCGTTA
>JAQFYC010005817.1:0-13502 GCA_034694165.1 Tomocerus mixtus | reverse complement strand
GTACAGTTGTCATTGTCATGGCAATTGTCACAATCCAAGTGTAGTTGTAGTTGTCGTTTTATAGGATAAGTCCCAGAAGTGCAAATAGTGAAATTCTATATCAATAACATCCGGGTAGAATAACCTTACCCCACGGGGACATTACTGCAGCAACCTTGATAGCAATGCATGTGATTTACGGGTATATTTCATACCCGCGACCATAACCGAAATACAACTGAGGAAGTATTATGATACTTTCGTCAGTTTACTTAACATTACCCCATGAGGATATATCAACGATATCCTTTCAAACTGTGTAATGTTTATATGTAAATACCTGTATGGACATTATTCTAAGTAGCAGCATAGTAAAATAGTAATTGTGTAAGTTTCCTATTTACAGCTACTATAAACCAAGAACCCTAGAACAACTAATGTAAACCATATAATATTATTTATTATTTTCTTTCCTCAAAAATAGTCCCGAATGTTCCCATTGCAATGTCTCTACTAATTTGTAACTCATAATAGGATTAATTATCAAATAATTATAACCCAGTATGCATACTACATTAACTAATCCTGCCTTTATCTAATGAAGAACATTAGGTATTCACATACATATACACATTTAATAGAAGCGATACAGAGGATATAAAAATACTGTCATTAGGTTTCCTTATAGTAGACAGCTATATATATTATGCATACGTGCTATCAATGCTGTAAATAGAGGTACTAAATACATATTGCAAGCTACAAGCTTAGGTAGCTATATTTCCCATAACCTATGGGAACGTGCTTATGTTAAAAGCGTGATTGTAGATCGTAGTTTTTTGGAATGTACTCTGCCTGCAGCAAAATATAGCAAATTACAAGTAGACTTAGACATACCTCCTACGCAAATTGTATACAGATATGTTATTATTCACTGTAACTTCTATGTACAACGTAACGTACTGTGTTGTATTTTGTATTGTATACAGATATGTAAGCATTGTTCCATTATGCAAAGCATGTCTACATATGTGACTAATTGTTGGTTTGTTTTGTTATCTCGGTTTGGTTTGGTTAAGTCTACACAACACAAATAATACTAGTAACGTAAATGTTCATAGTCAGTCAGAAACCCAACATAGAACACAAAGTATCAACATAAAGTGACAGTGCCACACTTAGAAAAATTAGTCACCATCATGGCACTCCTTAAAGAATTGACAAGGAAAAGTAAGTAATATAAATTTATAATTGAATTAACGTTTTATATAAGTAGGTATTAAATGGGTTATTTTAAACTTAAGAGCATAATGTAGTGTTTGAAAAGGCTTTTTTGAAATTGGTTATAGGGAGATGTATTAGCCAATTTAGGTTGTGTCATCAATTCTTTTATCGTTTTGAGAATTATATTATTTATCTCTCACTTAATTTTCATTTTGGGGCAGATCGACAGAATTTATTAATTGAAATGTGGAGCATCATCAATATTGCTTAATTTAAGATAGAAATATTCATACTAATCTTCATCTGTGCAGTTGTATTGTAGATGGTTGTAGTATGGCATTGAAAAGAAATCTGTGCCAAGCTACATTGGTCTGTCTGTAGACCTTGTGGTATCTCTGTATTCTTCTCATGTACTGTTCTCATACTATTTGTCGGTATAAAAAATTCCCACCTTGCCTTGTAGTGTAAATATAAATAGAATTCGTATGCACGAAGGGTAGCAGTTACGTAATGTTAAGCTAAGCCTAATGGTAAATGTTGAGATATTACGAGTTCAACTTTGCTACACATGTTCCAATGGAATATTCAATGCAATGCAATGTATTCATTTCAATTATAATCTCTGTACATTCTTACTTTATTTTATTGTTAAAATGTAGATATCAACTCATCTCCAATGGATAACTCCATTATATAAAGAGCTTTATTTATAGTTTATTAAACTAAACCAGGCCTATACACATAAACAGAATCAACATTGTACCGACCGAAACCAGTAAGAAATGTACATGTCTCACACTTGTCAAGCTTGTGTTAACATAATATGTATCATATCACTCTTTCCATTTCCCCTGTTTTATGTAACTGGTAAGAGTAATGCGGAATGATGACTCATTTTTGTCATTTCTCTATTTGATCTTGATTCCGCACTATCAATCGACTTTGAGATAAAAGTTAATAAAGTATGACTATCGTTTACATACATTTTACGTCAGCATCAACATTAAAGATGTATTAGAGCACTTAGAGCACAAGCAGATTACACATTATATGTAATAACTGAATAAAGCAGTCAGTATTATAAACACAATTTGAGCACAATATTTCTATCTTAACCTCTTAACCTTTATTGCATGGTTACTGTTCGTCTTATGTAAGTTTTTGAACTTTGACTTATAACAATTACATACATAGCATTCTGTCTGGGATATCTACATATTTACTATATTTGTACTGTCTATGCATCACAATTCCGCAATATCTTCTCTATCACACGGGTAATATGGATTTACACCGGTATGCAGTAGGCAGTCATATAGCGCATATTTGCATAAGATGGGGAAAAATTGATACGTGTGAAACGATAAATATGAACTAACCGATACCAAACCTCTCTCCCAAAATGGATTCAATTTATGTATATATCCAAGCATATACTACTACAATACATACACCTATAGGCGTATGTGCACTTTTAGAGCTAGAAATTATGAATTTCATATTATTATTTGCTAATCATTAATTATAATTAGCCATCATGGAGGAAGTTATCCGCGGTGGGAAAACTTCGTCGTCGCCCGGAGACCTAGAATGGAGGGTTCTTGTCGTGGATCAACAGTCCATGAGGATTATATCATCATGTTGCAGTATGCATGATATTGCTGCAGAAGGAATCACAATTGTGGAAGATATCAACAAGAAAAGAGAACCTTTGTCTTTCCTAGATGCAATTTACTTTATAACACCTTGCCAAAAATCTTTAAATGTACTAATATCTGATATGTCGACAACACTGTATCAAGGATATTACATTTACTTTACTGAAGGTAATTCCTCTTCCAGGATTATATTGATAATTGTATCCTTTTTTAGATTACATAAAATGTTTTGCTACTTTAAAGATTGCACTGATCTTGCTTTTAGTATAATTAATAAATATCATGTTTTTCCTTCATACTTTTTCATAGTGTGCAATAGTAACTTATTCGACGAACTCTGCAAATCCCCTAACACGAAGAAAGTGAAAGCTCTGAAAGAAATAAACATTTCTTTCCTCCCTTCTGAGACTCATGTAAGTTTGAAGAGATTGATTCCCTGCTCCAAACAGTTAAACAATGAATTATCTAGTTTGTATTCAGAAGACCGAAACTCAACCTAGTAATTCTTATAAATTAGGTATTTTCTTTGGACTATCCACAAGCATTCAAGCAGTATTATGGAACCAACAACTCCGCTTCAGATGAAGCTTTAGAAAGAATTGCTGGACAAATTGCCACGTTATGTGCAACACTAGGAGAGTATCCAGCAATCAGATACAGGTCTCTGCTTTATAGATTAATAAGAATTTAGCATCCTGCAAAATTCCCTTTCAATGTTTTAATGGATTTAAATTCCTGTTTTATAAACAGATCTGCACATCCAAAAAACTCAGAATTGGCAAATTTAACAGAGAAGAAATTGAAAGAATACAAACAGAATGGAACGAATATGGGAGAGGGAAGTGAGAAGGCTCGGTCTCAGCTTTTGATTCTTGATAGAGGTTTCGATTGTGTATCTCCGCTTCTTCACGAACTAACATTTCAAGCAATGCTTTACGATATCCTTAAAATAGAAGATAATGTTTACAAGTAAGTTAGCTATGCTTCAAATTTTATGTACAATTTTTAATTAATGGTATGTTGCAAAAATTATATTTATACTCATTTCTATATGTATTGCGAAAAAAGGTATGCGACCAGCTCGGGAGAAAAAACGGTAGTTCTTGATGAAAATGATCACAGATGGTTGGCTTTGCGGCATAAACATATATCTCAAGTGTACACGTAAGTTTATATGCAGATATACTAAATTTATTTGCAAACTCTATAAGGTTACTTGATCCATTTATCCAGAAAATCCTATTTCTGCATATGCAAATCAATCTTATGTATATAAGTATGCCAATTTTATATAATATAGATCAGTTAGTGAAAATTTAAAGAAGTTCATAGAATCCAAAGATAAAATGGTTCGTGGTGATACGAAATCGAATGTAAAAGACTTGGCATTGATGATGAAAAAAATGCCGCAACATCAAAAAGAAGGGACCAACATCACGAATCACATTAACCTAGCTGAGGAGTGCCAGAAACGTTGGAAAAGAATTCAGAAACTATGCGAACTTGAGCAGGTAACACCATATCAACATCTTTTGCAAATTGTCAGCGTGCCAAAGCTAAGCACAATTTTGCAATAATCATGAATGTGGTCTACAGAATTTGGCAATAAAAACAAACGACGAAGGGGAAAAAATTAGGGACAATTCTGTCATGGGCCAATTAAACCCAATACTATTGGATTTAGACAACGAAAACGGGGTCACCACTTATGAGAAAATACGCATAATGATTCTCTACATCCTCTTCAAAAATGGAATTCCGGAAGATAGCCTTAACAGATTATTTCAGCACGGAAACATTGAGCAACCTTTGCGTCATATTGTGACCAATGTCTCTCTTTTAGGCCAGAATATTGTTGTAAATGGGGTAAGGTTATCTTAACAATGTTGATGGATTAACTGTTGCCAAAATTAGAATTCCCTACATAAAATCATTTACATATTAATTATCCATAGAGTAACCGCAAAGATATTCCTCACATAGACCGAAGAGACAGATCCGCAGAAATGAAATTCAATTACTCCAAATGGACTCCAGTTTTGAAAGATATTTTGGAGGATATTATTGAAGACAGAGTAAGCGATAGAATCTTTCCGTTTATTCCTGGCCGTTCCATTGCAACTGGATACAAAGCTCCCATAAGGTATGATTTACATTAACATTATAACCATACAAACAGTGAACTTGAAAAAGAAAATCATCTCTAAGAATTTTAATTACATGTTTTGTCATTTTTACAGTGCAAGACAGCTAGGGCAGTGGCATGAGAAGCCTGGACAAAAATCCAGCACAAAAAAATGCCCAAGGCTGATAATCTTTATTGTGGGTGGGGTTACATATTCAGAAATGAGAACTGTCTATGAAGTTAATGCCGCACGTAATGACTGGGAGGTGGTTATTGGTAAAACTTTAGGCTTCTGTTTTTAGAATTTTACATAATGCTAATGCTGAGTGACACGCAATAATGGATTTTCAATTTTGGCATTTAGGATCGACGCAAATCATAGCTCCAAATGGATTTCTGGACAGCCTAAAGAGCATTGATGCACTCGAAGAATAATTTTGCAATTCGAATTGAAAGATGATACACCGAAAACAATACAAACCGACTAACCGACCAGTGATCACAATTTGCCACAATATCATTACAATTAAGTATTGTCTTACTATTAAGATGGGGATATTGTTCTCAATCTCTTCTGTAAAAATATTTTTAATTGATATCCATTATTAACGATCTAAAAAAATTGATTATCCTGTGTACTAAGTATATGGCTAAATTGTCATCCTAAATAATGTCAATATTGCTTAAACTTTTTTCCAATTTTAATACGAATGTTATTCTACATTATAGTACTGCCGTTTTATACTATCCTATCAATCAACTATCAATAATAGTACCCTTTGTACTTGTTAAATGTTATGTTATTATGTGCTATTAAGTATGCTTAAATACCTGCTGTAATTTAACTTTTATCGCCCATATGCTTTCATGTGGTAATTAAATTAAAGTGCAATCAAGTGAGTGATTTACCATTATTCTTCAATCTTGCTGATCTATTTATTAAAATACAAATGATTCAAGCCCAATTATAACTAAATGAGAGCCACAAACATCAAACAACACATAATGCATTGATTAGTTTCACCAGATGAGTATTACATTCTAATTAATTAAGACAGGTTGTTCGTCAGTATTTAAGTTTTATCGTATTTCCTGAAAAAATATATAAACTTTTGTTGTGTGTGAACATGTATGTATATGTAAGTATTCATTTCATACTTATCAATTCTGAGTATTAGTACTTTTTACTTCTATCTACGTAGAAAACCTATGTATATTATATTAAGTATATTATGTAATTATAACTATTAAGGTTGCAAAAAGGCATTTATAATAAAACCCAATTCTGATTTGTCGCATATTTAATTTTGTACACTACAATTCTCGTTGTATTACTATTATGCGATAGTACACAAAAGTACACTATACATTACAATACGATACCTACATAGTTACAAATACAAATATACCTAGGTTCTCGTTTCGCTAACTTTAATTAATTAGTAATTAATAAGTATAGGTAAATGTTAAGTAGAGCCGGTTCGGTACAGACTTATCGTTAATATCTACATTAACAAAGTGTGATGTGTAATGTATACCTAGGTAATAACTGCAAAATCAACTATTAGTATTAGTATAATTATTTCAATTTCATGTAATCCCATCATCACACCAATTTCCAATAATTGATAGCATTACGATTAATGGATCAATTTCAATCGCAACAATTAATATCAATGCTCTCAAATACCGATTTTCCTTAAAAATACTACTTTTGTAGAGATTACATACATTTATGACGTTGCTTTCTATACCATACGGGCTTGTTCTTCTTAATACCATGCATTGCATTATAAATACAAAGTATCATAGATAATTAAACGCAAAGTTCAGTACTCCACTTCACCTTCCTCAAAATTAAAACTTATTTTCATAACAGGTAAACAGGTTGCAATATTTAAATTTTTAAACATTGTGACAGTGTCATTAGCTCAAGTTAGGCTAGGAAAAAAGGCTGTCAGCTATTTTTACAACTTTTTAGTTTCACTTTCACATTACACTATGTTTGCTTATAGCGCAAAGAGAATTACATCATTGCATTATGTGTACACAATTAATTAATTACCTATGTATTGCGAGTTAATTATACAGTGAAAACCTTTGCATAATGTTTCTATATTTCAATATTTTTTTCATTTAATTATTTTACACACTTAATAGCTTTTTAGGTGTCGTGTAGGTGTATTATAGTGTATATTTTACCAATACTTGGCTATTATGGCTATATATCTGGCCAATACGGCCATTATGCTCAAAACTATTGCTCTGATTCTGATATTCTGAAAGTTTCCCAGTCCCAATTCCCAATAATATGTTCACATTTAATGTACATCCCATCCCACCTGCATGCTTTGTGCTGAGAACAAAATAGACTATTGAGTATCCTACTAATCCTACCCCATACTGATATTTCAATACATATTGGAACAGGTATTTAAGACTTAAGAAAAGTATAACACAATTTTACTACTTTGATTTTATCCACTCCAACCAATAATACAATATTTTAGAACAACACAAGGAAATTTAATGAATTGCAACAAGAGCAAAAACAAAACTTATAAAAATACTAAAACATTTTAAATGAATAAATTGGTTAAATGTTCTACTATGTCTAGCTACAAAATTGTATACGTATTAAATTACATATTCATAGGAAAAGTTATTATACATACATAAGTCTTCAATTATTTCATTTACAATTACGCAGTATTGTTTCTATGCAAGTAGATGTGTGTAGGTACCTTAGGTACGTCTTCTTACAATTAGGCAGCAGTTTCTAAAGGTTGTTTTTGTGAATTTTAATTCCCATCTTACGACTACGGAGACTATCAATAATTTCTTCCGAAACATTGACAAAAAATTATAATAAGGCCATCTCAAATTATTTGTAAATGTGGAAGTAATCGTTAGTATTTAAGATACAGTGGTGTAAATAAAGTTAAACGAACAGTAATAGAGTAGACAGTAGGAAGTTCAAAATGAATTCTTAATAAGGCTTATCGTTCGTCTCGGTACGAGATCGTATGATGGAAAATTACACATGCGAACTACCAATGCTACCAACCTTTAGAAACTGCATCCTTCACATTTAATTATCTGGTTTAACTGGTATAAATTACTTCACCTTATTAAACTTCATACGGTATATTACTATAATCTCGTTTCACCATCCCTTTCGCTGAGGCAGTTTTGACGAAATTACGAGAGCATCTAAACATGAAAGAAACATATAAATAAGAATTTTAAGAACAGAAAAGGCATATTGTACACAATTTAAAACAAGAGCATAAAATAGACAAATTATATTTACATCATTTTTATAATACCTCTTGAACAAGTGATTTGATTAAAACCTTCTTGTCTTGCAAGTCAACTCCGGGAAAATCCCCAAATACTTGATCAACTACCATTCTCATTGACACTTTTTTCAAATCAGAGCTCCCTATAATTCTCTGCACAGACTTTTTTAGATCATCATCCTGAAAGAAATTAATCAGTCAATATTAATGGTAAGTAGGCGTATACTTGCATTAGTTCTTATTCATTGTAAGTGGAACGTGGAACACATCCCTATATTAGTTTATAAACAAAAGTTAGATTAATACTTACCGTGGGTATTTTAACAGGTTTCTTAACAGTTTTTGGTTCTTCAGTATTGCCACTATCAGTTTCTGGAGGCTTTGTTGATTTTGTTGTCTTTTTGGCAGGAGATTTTTTGATCGTCGGTTTGGGCTTCACTGGTTTCTTTGCTTTCTTTTTAGGCTGCTTTTCTTCGTCGCTTTTAAAGTCCGACTCAGTCTCAGAGGGAAGTCTTTCCAGTTCGTCTAAACCTTCAGTGTACAACTTTCCTTCAGAAGCTTTCCTTGAAGGTCCCTCTCGACTCTTTTTACTTGGAGGTTCTTTAGACTTAGTTTTATTGCTACTATTATTTCCAATTTCATCGTCACTGCCTGAGCCACTAGATGGTAATTTTCTTTTGGTACCTTTTTCTTTCTTCCCAACTGCTGATTCAGATTTGGTGGGAGTATCCGGGGTTTTCTTCGGTTTCGATGGAATCTTTTTGGGCTTGGAGATGGCTTTCTTTTTCTGCTTTGAAGCTAATTTCTTGCCTGTATCGGATGGATTTAGGCAAAATTCTAATACTAACTCGATTGTACTGTCCTTGGCCACCTTCTTGTGGACTCCAAGTACATCGCATATTTCACGAATGTTTTTAGTGCTCCATCTGCAATATAACAAGAAATATAAATATAAACCACATTACATTAGTGCTAGTGCTACAAATGATTTTTGATTCTGTTGATTCGGTTGGTATGCTTATAGATTTCTTACTTTTCAATTTGTTTCTTCTTCTTGACAAACTCCGGCGATTGATCATCGAAGGGAAATCCATTAAATAAACGAATATTCTTTTTAATTTGATGTGCAGTCCCTCGCCGATCGAAAAACAGGCGATGTAAATTGGCCAACTCAGCAGGTTTGCGTTTCTATTTGTATTAAAAGAAAAGAAATTAGTAGGATAGTTGACACGCATAGGCATAGCCTGTAGCCTTATATAATTTTAATAATAATACAATATTATATAAATTACGTTAATCTGCTGGGAAATGTATTCAATTTCTCCAAGTTTAATACCGGGACCGTCTGCAATTATAATGGGCTTTTCTTCATGTATGACGGGAATGTGAGCAAATCTTTCTACTTGTTTACGTTCTCGGCGTAAACCATCGGATTTTACAACTTCTGCTGCATTTGTATCCAGAGGAAATATTAACTCCCCATTTCCTCTAGGCTTCGGTTTAGGGGGGACCACTTTAATTACTGCGTTTTCCTTCTTATGTTCAATATCTTCTTCGCTTTTAGTACCAGATTCGTCAGCACTGGAAATAGCAGATTTTTCATTGTCGGTGGACTCACTGGACTCAACTTTTCGAAAATCATCATCCTCGTCTACCGCCATAACTTGGGTATCGCTCTTCGATGAAAGTCCAATCTTCTTGCTCTGTAAGATTTTTAAAAAAGCATTCACGTAAATGTAAAATTAATATGCACCCTCACCCAACAGTATTAACAAATTCCTTCCTCTGTTGGACTGTTGTGATCAGTAATATCCAACTTGTGGAAATAAACCAGAAATGGAAAATCACAATTACCCCAACACCTAGAGACAAGCGGTCCGCATCTCCTTATTATGCAAATAGTAATTCAAAAATTCGAATAATTTCAGCTATCAAAAAATAACTTATCATAAATACAATACAATAATGTAACTGAAAATAAACAAACTATTTGGCAAATAACTGTCGACAATGAGACGATTGAAAAATGAAAACAGTGAAAAACAACTGATGACTAGGTACAAAACAGGCAGGCAGAAAGAAAAGCAAAAATGTTTTTGTCAAATGTGAAATGTCAAAAACTAAAAGATGAAACAAAGAATTATTAAAAAAATAATGAAATTGACAATTACTAGAACTAATAATTATGTATTAAAATGAGGTAGTTCTTACGCTTTCCACAGACGCAGCCATTTTTAATTACGTCAACTGCTCAATTTGGTAAAATTTGATAATTTCAAGGAAAATTTTGAAAATCACTTCGTAGCTAACTTCGCAAATGCTATTATTTTGAGGTGGACAGTTGACTCCCGCTCAGCTAAATGTTTGCTTGGGCGCGACAAAACTATTTCGCCTATAGATGGAGCTGGCGTCCGTTGGAGAAAATTATAACTTCCTATTTCCAGAATGTCTCACTCCATCTCATAATTTATTGTCTCACTGTGTCCGTGTGTCCTCCTGAGTCCTCTCGTGCTCTATATTTGATTTTGTTTGAGTCTCAAAGTGTCTCAACTCTCAACTCAACTCTCAGCTTTTAATTTTAAAATTCTCAAATACTACGGTTATGGTATGGTACACAACATTCGATGTACTTAGCTTACATGGACAGCATTTTAAAAACGCCTAGCTTTAGCAATGGAGACAATATGAATTAAGTTTCGATGTACAAGGAATTTGATAAAAAATAGTTCGATATGTATGTGAAAATGGACATTTATTTCAGAAACATGGAATGAAATTGACAGCTTGGTTATGTTTTTATCATAGCAATAACAGATAATACAGTATAAACGTATACACTATAATAATTTATTTATGGTTTGGTGATGGTCTGTGGTTTACATAATGTATAAGTGATAGTCATTGGTTAGTAAAAGAGGCAAGAAATCATTCTCAAATGAAATCTTTAAAAAGGGTTAAATATATTTATCGAAAACATAAAGTCCTATAGTTTTCTGCTCTCAGAGTATCGTATTTGTAAGGGATTACTTTGAACAAATCTGCCAAAGTTGTTCAGTCTGGAGAGAATTGCAAGGAAGAAGTTTTATAACAGATCCTCTGTCCCGAGATTTAGGTACTAGACACTTTTTGGAAGAATACTGCTCGATTAAAAACTGGTTCCCATTGTCCCGAGTCTTTTTCAATGTCCAATTGTGGTCAAAATTTGATGACTGGCATACGCTGTTATGCAAAACTCCGTTTCTCATTGTAAGGCATAAACTATCTCCATTGCTTCCAATTGTTTTAAGCAGTGTTTTTCCCAAAGGACTGCTTACTAATGAGAATTTCATATCAGCGGATGGAGTTTTCCTGGAAGAAGTTTTATACATTTACAATATAATTAATATATATTGTAAAATTTCATGCAGCATACTGGGAGGATGAAATATTGTACTTAGGTAGTCCCAAATCCATTAAACTCATAATGCCTACAAGATGTATTTACATAATACAAACTAAATAATAATTCATTATAAGTTTATTAAAATATCGTCTTACGAGTATGAACAGTCAGCAAGAACCACTTTTGAATTTGGAATAAGGCCAAGGGCATCCACGCGTAAGCATTTTGATGTAGAGAAATTTTCCAGGAAACTTCCACTTGTTGTTGGATTTCGTGTAGTCGTGTAACTACAAGCTTTTTGTGCGTTAGCATTTTTATAAATAGTTAAGCACAGTATTATTGAAGTTAAGAAAATTCTCACTTCCATGTTTTTCTATTCTTCAAAATTTTAGCTTACTTTCTTGATTAACACACAACGAAATACAACGTTTAAGTCAAGTATGAAGCTAGAATACTCTTAGCTCAGCTATTATTGAATGACTAATTACTACTAATGACAATGACTGCCAGATAGAAAATAAGTCGAAGCACCAGTAAAAGCTAAAGATAAATACGTATTATGTACTGTGTATGTATGATATATAAGTACTTATCCTTATGGTATAAAACCGTAGACCAAAAGTGAACAGCAAATGCTTAGAACATTCTCAATTATAGTATGCTTTTCTGACTATAGCTTTGACAGTAAGTAATGATATTGACAATAATAGAATACCTAACCTATTACTTATATGAGGAAACTTGTACAATCATAATTTATTCCTTTAATGAAACGTAGAAAATATTACGTCATTTTAGCTGAAGTGTCCATCAAAGTCAATGTGTTATTGTTCTTATTTGCATAGTGGCTTTCTTATCTTATACTTATTTGTATATGCAATGGGTTAGGTATACACAGTAGCTATACAGATGACAATTTCTCATGTACTTATATGCAATGAGTTTTTTTGTGCATGTAAATAAGAAGGTTACTCATGCCCATGATAGGTCCTGGGGACTGTGACAAAAATATTCGATGTGACTACTTAGTTGGCTGAGCTCGGTACAAAATAATATATACCTAATACTTATCTAAGTATGTCTATAAGGAATTATAAAATAAAATGCCTTTATGATATTATTGTGGCAGTTTTAGAATTTGGTTAGGGTTTATAGATTAAAGGGCAACAAAATTAGTTTTGTTCTGATACTAAGTATAACTATAACTGATATTAAGTGTACCCAACCGAGTTTCCCTAAATGTAATTAGAAACGTTACACTCTGTACATATCCATATGGGTAGGCATTATTTATTCGTGTATATGTAATAATAATATTAGCTTTAAACATTCAAAAGATAGGTTTTGTGGATTGATACATATACAAGACAAGATACAATAGCTAAACTATACGGACGGATTGTTTACGTCCACATACCTACGGTAGGTTAGCATAACATGTGAGTATTTGTCTCACTATTAAAAATGTAGCTAAAAAGTATGAAACATTATTTCAGATAATTATGTCAGATTTGCACTTTTTAGAACATACGTTGTGATCTTTTCAACAATTTTTAATATAAATATATACTATTAGTAAGATCTTCTTGGTTATGTACAAGCTTATCCACCCGGTTAATGAAGTAATATTAGCCTCACGTGGTGTAGGTAGTAAAGATGACACATGACAAAGAACTGATTCAATGACATGATACCATCCAATAAATGATTGTTGCCCAATACTTTTATTTGCATAATGATATGGATAAACTGATATGAGACGTTATCGGTATGGCAAATATTTTACTGCTAACATGATCAAATAATGTACTTATAGTGGCTTGCGTACTTGT